>LR812526.1:65144244-65191744 GCA_903798195.1 Danio kyathit
ATGTTTCTAGCATGATTTAACACTGCTAACATGCTTTAGCATGATGTTAGCATGGTTTTCCACATTTTTACATGTTTTAGCAAATTGCTAGCATGATTCAACACACTTCTAACATGTTTTAGCATGATTAAAATGCTGTAATGTTTTGCACATTGTAAACCTGTTTCTAGCATGATTTAGCACACTTAACAAGTTCATTTTCCTAGCATGATTTAACACATTGCTAACATATTTAGGATGTTGCTAGCATGGTTTAGCACATTGGTAGTATGATTCAACACACTTCTAACATGTTTTAGCATGTTTCAACATGCTACAATATCTTGCACATTGTAAACATGTTTCTAGCATCATTACATGTTTCTAGTATGGTTTAAAACACTGCTAACGTGCTTTAGCATGTTGCTAGCATGGTTTAACACATTTTTTTGTTTCAGCACTTGATTCAGCACACTTCTAACATGTTTTTAGCGTGATTCAATGTAATGTTTTGCAGACTGTAAACATGTTTCTAGCATGATTTAGCACACAACATGTTTAGCACATTACATTTTCTGTGCATGACTTAACAGACTGCTAACATGCTTTTGTATGTTGTTAGCATGGTTTAGCACATAGTTGACATATTTTAGCACATTACTATGAAGGTAAATCAGTTGCGAAACTCGAGAGCTTGCAAATCTAAATGTGAGAACTTGTAATAATAATATTTGTATGTGTAGGTTGAAATGTACACTCACAGCTCTGATGTGAACAGCTGAATCCCTCGATTTGCACACACACACAATAATCAACACACTTGTGTTTTGAATTCGAAGTTGCAGATTAATAGTTGTGCATTTGTGAAATGTCATTCACAAATACAAAATGACAGACACAGATGTGCATGTCAAATTTGATTGCAGTTTCATTGTACAACCACAAGTCGGCACTCACAACCTCTCAGATTTGCCAGTTCAACTACAAATCTCCCGCTCTCTGACTTTTGCTACACATCTGGCGTGATCTCTGTAGCAGAACTGATTTGTGCACTCGTAGATGCAGAGGTGCGAGCAGCGCGGGGCGGGGCAGGGGTAAAGCGGTTTTATTGGCCGATGCCTGACCAATGAATCAATATATATATATATATATATGTTACTTGTAAAAACTACAGAACCACAGAACCTAGCACAGTTCTTAGCTTAGCTAACAGTATTGAACATCTAGATAATTATTAAAAACAATAACTTACCCTCTGATTGCTGAGTGCTGACGTACAGAAACATCCCATCTCATTGGCTGGCTCTAGTCAATACTGACTTTGCTGCTCTTTTATTGGTATATAAATTTTCGTAGAGTTAATGTTATTTATTAAACATCTTTTGAGAAATTAGTGGAAAAAAAAAACGAAATAATAAAATAATCATAGTAATTATTCTTCTGCAGTCGAGTCCCGTTGGCTACCGGCATTGTTCATTGGTCAGGCATCGGCCAATAAAACAGCTTTACCCCTGCTCCGCCCCTCCCCCGCCCCGCGCTGCTCGCACCTCTGCATCTCTGAGTGCACAAATCAGTTCTGCTACAGAGATCACGCCAGATGTGTAGCAAAAGTCAGAGAGCGGGAGATTTGTAGTTGAACTGGCAAATCTGAGCGGTTGTGAGTGCCGACTTGTGGTTGTACAATGAAACTGCAATCAAATTTGACATGCACATCTGTGTCTGTCATTTTGTATTTGTGAATGACATTTCACAAATGCACAACTATTAATCTGCAACTTCGAATTCAAAACACAAGTGTGTTGATTATTGTGTGTGTGTGCAAATCGAGGGATTCAGCTGTTCACATCAGAGCTGTGAGTGTACATTTCAACCTACACATACAAATATTATTATTACAAGTTCTCACATTTAGATTTGCAAGCTCTCGAGTTTCGCCACTGATTTACCTTCATACTATATTGAGGTTATATTAACACAAGGAGTGTGGAACATTTAGTTATCTTACAGTAAAAAATAATAAAACTCAAAAAACCTAAAAAAAAAAAAGAAACAGCGAGTTTCGGGAATAGAGGTAAAGTTGGTTTTATATTCACACATTCGTTCAGTGACACACTCCCTATATTGTTTACTATGGTACTTTGAATATTCGGTCTGAAATCACATCTAAGAATGACCTCAAAACAACATTAGCACCATTTAATTGACTGTAAACAATGCTGTACTTTGATAGTCATTGGCTGTTAATATGATTTACTTATTTAGAATTAGCAAACAATACATTTCCTAAATTATATTATGAAGGAGAAAGTCTGAATGTGTGAATATAAAACCAACTTTACTTCTATGTTTCGGGAAGTATCCGACTTCTGATGTATTTTTTGAGCCCTCCTCTTACTGGCAGCCGCCTGATCTCGTCTATATAGCAGTCAAGGCAAGGCGGACCTCAGACGAGCCTATTGTTTTTGATCACCGTATGAAGCCATGATGCGATTAACAGCTCTGTGTATCTTCATTTTCTGCCTGTCTCAGGGTGAGTCTGTTATTATTATTATAATTACAGAGTTGATAACTGATAAATCACAATATAAGTATATAAGATAAAGCTGGTGACGGGTTTACATATCACTCCTTATCCCCGTGCTCACTGTGTGTCAGCTAATCAGCTAGCTAAACTACGACATTTCTTTACAGTTTTGCCATGTCTGAGTATTAGTTATGTGCGCAAACGTGTCAGTAGAAGATAGAGGTAAAGTTGGTTTTATATTCACACATTCGTTCAGTGACACGCTCCCTATATTGTTTACTATGGTACTTTGTATATTCGGTCTGAAATCACATCTAAGAATGACCTCAAAACAACATTAGCACCATTTAATTGACTGTAAACAATGCTGTACTTTGATAGTCATTTGCTGCTAATATGATTTCATTATTTAGAATTAGCAAACAATACATTTCCTAAATTATATTATCAAGGAGAAAGTCTGAATATGTGAATATAAAACCAACTTTACTTCTATCAGTAGAAGAATCTTCTCCTGGACGAGGCCATTGTTTACATTCTGTGACGAATTTGTGTTATAGAAATCAGTAAACTTATCTAAAAACTAGCATATACAGTGATTCTACAGAGTTTTAACGCGTCTTGGCATTTTTAAAGATCTACTCCAGTCATTGATAGTCATCATTTGTGTTATATAGCTTATATTTTCGCACATTCTGACTTTCTTCTTCATATTGTAGAAAAGTATTCCTAAATAGGTAAGTCATATTGTCAGCCAATGAATATCGAAGTACGACATTGTTCACAGTCAATTAAATAGTGCTAATGCTGTTTTGAAGTATATTTACATGACATTTCAGACCCAATATTCAAAGTACCATGGCAAACAATATAGGGAGCGTGTCACTGATCAAAAATGAACAAATGTGCGAACATAAAACCAACTTTACCTCAAAACATTCTGTGTTCAATCAGTAAAAACCAGCGTAGACAGTGATTCTACAGAGTTCCTACACCTCATGGCATTTTAAAAGCTCTATTCCAGTCATTGAAATTCAGGGGATTTTCATATATTCTTTGTTAAATTGTCGGTAGAGGTAAAGTTGGGTTTTTTTTATCCGCACATTCTGACTTTCTCCTTAATATAATTACAGAAAAACTAATCATATTATCAGCCAGTGACTATCAAAGTACAACGTTGTTCACAGTCAGTTAAATAGTGCTCATGTTGTTTTCAAGTCGTACTTGCATGCGATTTCAGATTGAATATTTAAAGTAGCGTAATAAACAATGTAGGGACCTTGTCAAGTGTTGTCTCAATATGAATGTCAGGAATTTTATTTGTCGCTTTACATTTTAGTTTCCATTTCGGGCTGGGTGACATGACTAAAGATATGAAAACAAAATCACATATCACAATATGTCATCTCATATCCTGATAATGATATACAGTTGAAGTCAGAATTATTCGCCCCCTGTTTATTCTTTTCCCCAATTTCTGATTAACTGAGAGAAGATTTTTTCAACACATTTCTAATCATAATAGTTTTAATAACTCATCTCTAATAACTGATTTATTTTATCTTTGCCATGATGACAGTAAATAATATTAGACTAGATATTCTTCAAGACACTTCTATACAGCTTAAAGTGACATTTAAAGGCTTAACTAGGTTAGGCTAATAATTTTGTCCTTAAAATGGTGTTTAAAAAATTTAAAACGGCTTTTATTCTAGCCAAAATAAAACAAAAAAGACTTTATCCAGAAGTAAAAATATTATCAGACATACTGTGAAAATTTCCTTGCCCTGTTAAACATAATTTGGGAAATATTTAAAAATTCAAAGGGGGCTAATGATTCTGACTTCAACTGTATATCACGATATAGTACTATTTTAGTATAAAATAGAAAACAGTTGACCACATTTGAAGACATTCTTTTTTAAATTAAATACTAGGACTGCACGATATTGGGAAAGTCTGACATTGCGATATTTAGTTTTGCTGCAATATATATTGTGATATGAATATAAATTCACCAGATGATTTGTTCAGCTCTATTTGATAAGATTTCATTCATGTAGATCGATTGGGATGATCAAGCCTTTTTTAATGCAGTGCATCTGCATAAAATATATTACAAGTGTTGGAATATCAAGCCAATGTCATGCGTGTTCAATAAGAAAAGGTCAGGAGAGGGTTTTCTTCAATGCCAAAAATATTAGATATTAACAATTTATTAGATACAAATGAATAATTCGATGACAGAGCTCTGGGTTACATTACCCAATGCAATACAAGAATTACATTCAGGACGTTCACAACTAACTTCCATTTCCCTGACTCCATCATATATACACAACTGATATTAACAGGTGGAGTTTCAGTGTAACGTCACTTATCAGTCATCCTACAGTCCTTTGGCTCTTGTACCCCAAACATACTTCCTCTTTCTGCATCCCTTTTCTGCATACCAGAACTGAACAGTTAAGTGTATCTTTAATATATTTCACAACTTCTACACGCATCCAGCTCCTTGTGACATGTTTAGACTTATTAGACTGCAGTCTGGAGCAAGGGCCCCCGCACTATATTTATTCTTATTCTGCAATTTCCCTCTTGTCAGCAGTTCCTTTGAAAAACTACGCAACACTGTAAGAAAGAAGAAATGTGGCTGATTAATATATGAAAAAGGTTGATTAATCTATTGTTAGTCTAAACATTTTTCTAATAAAAAATAAAGACACAAAAGTCATAAAAATAAATTTCTTTTTCCTACACAAGCGTTAATAAATCATCAGAGCAAAAGTAAAAGTTAAATAAACAGTGCTTTGTGGTTTTCTGGGGAGTCTAACAGTAATCAAGTACAGAAATGGAACAATCAAACCTAAAATAACATGGTCATCATTGAACAAAAAATATATACATTTAATTATTGTTTATTTATTAAAGATTAAAAGATAAAGATTTTATTAAACAATATTAAAAATATATGAGCAATTCCATGTAAATGTCAAGCTTGCCATGAAAAAAAAGGAAGTTTTCACCAAAATGGCGAAACCATTTCTACGTTTTTTGTGCAAGCGTTTTACAGTACTTAAAAATACTCAAAAATATTCATGTCAGTGTTTTCAAACTATTATATTTGATGTACCAAAGTCAGACAAATTTCACATCCATCCCATCCATAACAGAGAGATGTCACATCCATAACAAAGCTTTTTCCACATCAATGCAAAAATGTCAAATCAAATAAAATCAATCATGTTTGCTCTATAGTGAGCCGACTCTTATCTTTTTGATTAGCATTGTTTCCTTTGGGTTGTGCAGTTTAATTCACTGAATTTCTACAAAGTATGTTGTCGACTGTAAACTTGCTAACCTTTTTCGTCACATCTATAACGCATGTTTACTCCCTCATTTAAAATAAAACAAAAAATGTTTACAGATTGATATTTTTCTGATCCTTTAACTCTGTGGTCAGTTGTTTTGGAAAATATAAACAGATGTGTCAATATAATGTTAACATATACTTTCTCTGGGAATTTATGTTTTGATTTTTACTGCAAGTGTCACATCCATAACGCTGGAATTGCTCATATTTTATACAATGATGACCGTGTTATTTTAGGTATGATTGTTCAGTACTTCAATGCTGTTAGATTAATCCTAATACATCTAATCCTGTGATGTGACTATTGCAATATATCGATGGTCGAATGATATATTGTTCAGCCCGTTTAAATGCTCAGAAATGTACTCATCCATATGTGATATCAGGTATTTTTGTTTGTTGCTTTAAATTTTAGTTTTCATTTATCAATATATACATGTATGTTAGTAACGTTTTTTTCTCGTTTCACACACATTGTTATGGTTACGCCATTTTTCAGCTCCATTTTCTTCCTTTAACCCTCATCCATTTGCAGTCACTGAAGTCAAATGCAGTCAACAGACTGTACCCGCTAACTAATGCGGATAATATACATTTTAAATCCAGATAATATACATTTTAAGAGCTTTAGCTTCAAAATGACCACTTCAGTAACTGGGTGTTAAAAGGGGATGGCAGCAAAGCTGAATATAATGTTTGTAACATTTTGAAGAAATATTTGAGAAAGATTTAAACCTCCAAACTGCAGATACCAATCAGAGGTGTCGAAATCAGTTTCCGCTCTAAACCTGCTTCAAGACACTCGCCTCATAGAATTCCATTCATAAGCGTGCAAATGCAGTAAACATATATTACCTTATCGCGATCGACGTGTTGGGTGTATACAGTATATCCAGTGCTCAACATAAACGAGTACACCCCATTTTGAAAATGAATATTTTGATCCATTTCTCAGTGAATATAGGTCATATTTTGGTCCGTTTTAACAAAACTGATTTATTAAATAGATATATTTATTAAAAAGTAATATTGTAGTCACTGAACATCTTTAGAAATAGAAAGATAATACATTTAAATTCATGAAACAAAAAAAAGCAACATTTCAACACAATTTTATCTTTTTTTTATTTTGGTCTTTTTCATTTTTAATTGAATATTTTTTACTAACATATAAATTTAGGTGAACTCATTTTGCAGCGTTATCATGAGTTATTTTGTTAGATTAGCTCCAGATTTGGCTTTAGTACTGACTGATCTAATGTATATGCACAAATATAATATTGTAAAGCTTCCTAAAGAAAATACACATTTAAATGAGAGATTTGTGGGGGGTGAACTCATATATTTCTAACTAATCTTCCCAACTTTCCAACTTTTCTTTTGTGGTATTTTCTAGTTTGCACCAGTACACCAGTGTTAAGGAAAAAAAAAGACGACACAGCACAAGGTCCTGCACAATTAAACTCTGTGAATAAAGCTGTTGTACCAGACAAATCTAGCGATGATAAAACATCTCCAAATGGTCACCCAAACCCCATACCAGAGGAGATAAAAAATGAAGACGTAAATGGACAGCCACAACAGGCCAATGCTGACAGCGCTAATCAGGAAAAAGATCCCGCAAAAGAGCCTGAAGATTCCTCAAAAGAGCCTGAAGATTCCTCAAAAGAGCCTGAAGATTCCTCTAAAGAGCCTAAAGATCCCGCAAAAGAGCCTAAAGATCCCGCAAAAGAGCCTGAAGATTCCTCAAAAGAGCCTGAAGATTCCGCAAAAGAGCCTGAAGATTCCTCAAAAGAGCCTGAAGCTCCAGCAAAAGAGCCTAAATATTCCTCAAAAGAGCCTGAAGATTCCTCAAAAGAGCCTGAAGCTCCCGCAAAAGAGCCTAAATATTCCTCAAAAGAGCCTGAAGATCCCGCAAAAGAGCCTAAATATTCCTCAAAAGAGCCTGAAGCTCCAGCAAAAGAGCCTAAATATTCCTCAAAAGAGCCTGAAGATCCCGCAAAAGAGCCTAAATATTCCTCAAAAGAGCCTGAAGATTCCTCAAAAGAGCCTGAAGCTCCCGCAAAAGAGCCTAAATATTCCTCAAAAGAGCCTGAAGCTCCAGCAAAAGAGCCTAAATATTTCTCAAAAGAGCCCGAAGATCCCGCAAAAGAGCCTAAATATTCCTCAAAAGAGCCTGAAGCTCCAGCAAAAGAGCCTGAATATTCCTCAAAAGAGCCTGAAGCTCCAGCAAAAGAGCCTAAATATTTCTCAAAAGAGCCTGAAGCTCCAGCAAAAGAGCCTAAATATTCCTCAAAAGAGCCCGAAGATCCCGCAAAAGAGCCTAAATATTCCTCAAAAGAGCCTGAAGCTCCAGCAAAAGAGCCTAAATATTCCTCAAAAGAGCCTGAAGATCCCGCAAAAGAGCCTGAAGTTCCCGCAAAAGAGCCTAAATATTCCTCAAAAGAGCCTGAAGATTCCTCAAAAGAGCCTGAAGCTCCCGCAAAAGAGCCTAAATATTCCTCAAAAGAGCCTGAAGCTCCAGCAAAAGAGCCTAAATATTTCTCAAAAGAGCCCGAAGATCCCGCAAAAGAGCCTAAATATTCCTCAAAAGAGCCTGAAGCTCCAGCAAAAGAGCCTGAATATTCCTCAAAAGAGCCTGAAGCTCCAGCAAAAGAGCCTAAATATTTCTCAAAAGAGCCTGAAGCTCCAGCAAAAGAGCCTAAATATTCCTCAAAAGAGCCCGAAGATCCCGCAAAAGAGCCTAAATATTCCTCAAAAGAGCCTGAAGCTCCAGCAAAAGAGCCTAAATATTCCTCAAAAGAGCCTGAAGATCCCGCAAAAGAGCCTGAAGTTCCCGCAAAAGAGCCTAAATATTCCTCAAAAGAGCCTGAAGATTCCTCAAAAGAGCCTGAAGCTCCCGTAAAAGAGCCTAAATATTCCTCAAAAGAGCCTGAAGCTCCCGCAAAAGAGCCTAAAGATTCCTCAAAAGAGCCTAAATATTCCTCAAAAGAGCCTAAATATTCCTCAAAAGAGCCTAAATATTCCTCAAAAGAGCCTAAATATTCCTCAAAAGAGCCTGAAGCTCCCGCAAAAGAGCCTAAAGATTCCTCAAAAGAGCCTAAATATTCCTCAAAAGAGCCTGAAGCTTCCGCAAAAGAGCCTAAAGATTCCTCAAAAGAGCCTGAAGCTTCCTCAAAAGAGACTAAAGATTCCTCAAAAGAGCCTGAAGCTTCCGCAAAAGAGCCTAAAGATTCCTCAAAAGAGCCTAAATATTCCTCAAAAGAGCCTAAATATTCCTCAAAAGAGCCTAAATATTCCTCAAAAGAGCCTGAAGCTTCCGCAAAAGAGCCTAAAGATTCCTCAAAAGAGCCTGAAGCTTCCGCAAAAGAGCCTGAAGATTCCTCAAAAGAGACTAAAGATTCCTCAAAAGAGCCTGAAGCTTCCGCAAAAGAGCCTAAAGATTCCTCAAAAGAGCCTAAATATTCCTCAAAAGAGCCTAAATATTCCTCAAAAGAGCCTGAAGCTTCCGCAAAAGAGCCTGAAGATTCCTCAAAAGAGACTAAAGATTCCTCAAAAGAGCCTGAAGCTTCCGCAAAAGAGCCTAAAGATTCCTCAAAAGAGCCTAAATATTCCTCAAAAGAGACTAAAGATTCCTCAAAAGAGCCTGAAGCTTCCGCAAAAGAGACTAAAGATTCCTCAAAAGAGCCTAAAGATTCCTCAAAAGAGCCTAAAGATTCCTCAAAAGAGCCTAAATATTCCTCAAAAGAGACTAAAGATTCCTCAAAAGAGCCTGAAGCTCCCGCAAAAGAGCCTAAAGATTCCTCAAAAGAGACTAAAGATTCCTCAAAAGAGCCTAAATATTCCTCAAAAGAGCCTGAAGATCCCGCAAAAGAGCCTGAAGATCCCGCAAAAGAGCCTGAAGCTCCCGCAAAAGAGCCTAAATATTCCTCAAAAGAGCCTGAAGCTCCCGCAAAAGAGCCTAAATATTCCTCAAAAGAGCCTGAAGATCCCGCAAAAGAGCCTGAAGCTCCCGCAAAAGAGCCTAAATATTCCTCAAAAGAGCCTGAAGCTTCCGCAAAAGAGCCTGAAGATTCCTCAAAAGAGACTAAAGATTCCTCAAAAGAGCCTGAAGCTTCCGCAAAAGAGACTAAAGATTCCTCAAAAGAGCCTAAAGATTCCTCAAAAGAGCCTAAAGATTCCTCAAAAGAGCCTAAATATTCCTCAAAAGAGACTAAAGATTCCTCAAAAGAGCCTGAAGATCCCGCAAAAGAGCCTAAAGATTCCTCAAAAGAGACTAAAGATTCCTCAAAAGAGCCTAAATATTCCTCAAAAGAGCCTGAAGATCCCGCAAAAGAGCCTGAAGATCCCGCAAAAGAGCCTGAAGCTCCCGCAAAAGAGCCTAAATATTCCTCAAAAGAGCCTGAAGCTCCCGCAAAAGAGCCTAAATATTCCTCAAAAGAGCTTTCTGAAGAGAGATTTCCAGATGAGGAAACAAATAATGACGAGAGCGAAAAGCCGCCAATCGAACTTGAGAACACGACCGAAAGCGACGAAAATACTGTAGATGAAAATGACAACGACGTAGACTATGAGATCTTTAATGTTAAACAGCCTGCGTCTGAAAGCAAATCAGGGGCTATAAAGTACATTTATGGCAAAGTAGAAGACTATTCAGAATTAAAGGAGATCAGCGAGAGCAGCCATTTCTTCGCGTATCTGGTGTGTGCCGTCATTCTGGTGGCTGTGCTGTATATTGCCAAACACAACAAGCGTAAGGTTAGTAAACATACACCCTTTTCACTGATACAGATTTTGATTGCTGTGCGATCCCATGCAAATGTCAACCTAGCCATGAAAAAAGGTTTTTCACTAGATACAGTTGAAGTCAGAATTATTAGCCCCAGTATATTTTTCCTCCAAATTTTTGTATAAAGGAAAGATTTTTTTTCCAACACATTTCTAAACACAATAGTTTAATAACTCATTTCTAATAACTGATTTCTTTTATCTTTGCCATGATGACAGCACATGATATTTCAAGACACTAGTATTCAGCTTTAAGTGACATTTAAAGGCTTAATTATGCATATTAGGATAATTAGGCAAGTATAACGATGGTTTGTTCTCTAGACCAGTGGTCCACGGCCTGGTGGTTGAGGACTACTGCTCTACAGAACAACCCATACCGGTCTGTGGATCAATTGTTTCCGGGCCGCACAAGAAATCATAAATTATTTCTGTTTTATTTATTATCTGAGTCTGAGCGATCTTTTATTTTGAAAAAATTACCGTATTCTCCCGCTTGCATCTCGGTCACTTGAGTGCCCAGTGAAGGACCAGCAAACTGCTAAGGAATGGACCCGCAACCCATTAGTCAACAAATCAGGTGAATCCAGCATGTCTGTGCAAGAAAAGCAACTGCTGGAGAACATTTCTCTAATTTCTCAAATGACAGCAGCCTTTTAGGGACCGTTCGCATATCACGTCTTTTCTAGAGTTCGCGCGAGTCATGTGACAAGAACTAACCGTTCCGCTTGTATGCAATATACACATTTCGGTAGACTAATTATCTTAGACAAACACAGAACAGCCAAACACTGCAGTCCTTTGTAAGCTTTGTTTTTTAAAGAATATTCTCATTGTATTTGCAGAGGTGTTTAGAACAGCGGCAAATGCTTGTTCATTTACAGTTCGACAATTCTGTGAATATTTATAGGGCTATTGTTTGTTAACTTTAAAATAACGCTCTGATAGTTAATATTAGTTAGCTAAACTCACAGAGACGAATGTGATGTTAATGCTTAATGAAGGTGTTAAAAAGTCTTTTTTTTTCTGCACTTTCATAGATTGAATTTGATGTTGAGGACCAGAAATCAAGACAGACATGGATACCCAAAACATCAGATTACCAAAAACTTGTCCAGCATGTAAGTACTGATATGTGCACACAAGGATAACACTTCTATCTGTAGCATTTAATCATTCAGAAATAGCTAAAATGCCCTTATTATGTTTTTTTTCGGGTATAGAGAATGCAAATCTACCTCATAACAAGTCCTGCCATGTTTTCCGACCCGTTCAGGAGTGTACAATGTAAATCAGAACATAAAACATCTTACAAAAACTCTGAATAAAATGGAATAATGTGTAAATATCTCTATCACCTAACCCTATTGTGAATGAGGAAAGACTGCAGACTTTCAAAGTTCAAAGAGCACACCAAAATGAAGTTCCAGTGTCATCTGACCAATCAGAGACAAGTAGATCCATCTGACTTAGAAAAATTGCCTAAATAGACATGTTTTGTAGTTTAAAGTCATATTTATTCTCTTTCATCAGTCAAATATACACAGATATTTTAGAGAATCTTAAATCTGACCTATTAAAAATGTATGATATGAATGTTAATCCAAAAATCAACTTAAATATGTTTTAAACTAGAATTGAATATGTCTTGTCCTTTATTCATGGATACTCCTATTTGTAATAAGTTATGGCAAGTAAATAAATAACATTTCGCTTATTGAATGTATCCTAGTTATTAACTGCAACATAAGACATATTTTCATGTAAAGCAGGGGTGTCCAAACTCGGTCCTGGAGGGCCGGTGTCCTGCATAGTTTAGCTCCAACTTCCTTCAACACACATGCCTGGAACTTTCTAGTATACAAGGAAAGAGCTTGATTAGCTGGTTCAGGTGTGTTAAATTGGGGTTGGAACTAAAATAAGCAGGACACCGGCCCTCCAGGACCAAGTTTGGGCACCCCTGATGTAAAGCATAACAGTTTGATTTTACGTCCAGAGGTGATGATAGTTAATCAAACAAAGATGAGAATGAAAACATTTCATGCAGCGTCTCCATTATAAAATATAGATCTCCTGGCAAATCTGCTTTCTTTTACTGAAATTAAATGTGTTTATCTTCTCTTTTCCAGTGAGAAAATCCCGCCACCAATGGATGAGTCACAATATTTGAACTGTGATACATAAACTATATTACCACTCACAAAACATATCAAACCCTCAACCATCCATAGCATGTCAGGTATGCTGGAAACAAGTCTAAAATGACGGGTCGTGATCTTTCTTCATAGAAAATCCACTATACTGTACATCAGGGGGGTCCAAACTCGGTCCTGTAGGGCCGGTGTCCTGGAGAGTTTAGAAATGACTGTTGACCTTCACGGCCAATCACAGTCATTTCAGTTGAGCACTGAACACAATGGCCAATCAGCACTGTTTAGGAACGCGCTCAAATGTTAGCGGGAAATGGACGTTTTTAAAATTTCATCACTGATTGGTATCGAATTCCAGTATCGTGACAACCCTAACACATTATTTTTGATTATTAGCCTTTGCCCAGCACTACAACATATATATTTTATGTTTGTGTCTCACAAAGAAAGACTATATTGTATTTTCTGTTAAACGTTACATTTTCCATACTCTTAAAATTTACAGAGCAATAAAAGATCTAAGGTCGTTAGTCAGTTGGCGTTTCTGTGTGGAGTTTGCATGTTCTCCCTGCGCTCACGTGGGTTTCCTCCGGGTGCTCCGGTTTCCCCCACAGTCCAAAGACATGCGGTACAGGTGAATTGGGTAGGCCAAATTGTCCGTAGTGCATGCGTGTGAATGAGTGTGTATGGATGTTTCCCAGAAATGGGTTGCAGCTGGAAGGGCATCCGCTGCGTGAAACATGTGCTGGATAAGTTGGCAGTTCATTCCGCTGTGGCGACCCCTGATGAATAAAGGGACTAAGCCGAAAAGAAAAATGAATGAATGAATAAAAGATCTAGATTATATTTCTGTTACATAACACAGTGGCCCAGAAACATCTTTCAGCGCTTTAATGTTCAGTTTTATTGCAGTCGTCCTGAGATATTAATATCTGTTCAAACTTTGTTTAAATTCATGATTGTATATAAAATAGACACTTGGAGGAAGAGGAATACTTTAGCGCTGATTTAAACAAATTGCACATTTGATTAAAATAAGCCATGCGGTTCTGGAGTGAATCCACTGTTTAGCTGATGGAGAATGTGTTCATTTAAAGCAAAATTGTCTGTGGTGTACAGTAGTGTGTAGTAGTGATTCCTGTGCCAAATCTAAGACCATGTCCTGAAATGAGTAACGGATGGAAAGAAATATAGGCAAATTGCTCCCATTGACCTAAAAATGGGAAATATTATGTTTATTTTATTTGGTGCCGTGTTACCCGCTGTCACTCTTGTTGTGCCTACTGAGATTCCTGCTGTTTTCTCTGGCTGTAGTCAGTGGTGTAAAGTAACTAATTACAAATACTCAAATTACTGTAATTGAGTAGTTTTTCTCAGGAATTGTAATTTACTGAGTAGTTTTAAAAATGTGTACTTTTACTTCTCCTTGAGTACATTTATAGTGCAGTATCTGTACTTTTACTCCGCTACTTTTTTTCAACTTGCAGTAACTACATCATTTTTCTTGTCCATGGGGATTAGAAAAAGCAGTCCTGTGATTCCTGTCCAATCAAATCGCACATACCGTAGAAGGTAAATCGCATCATAATGAACTACCTCAAGACGTGTGCACTTTATAATTGCAGCAAACTGTTCGGAAGTAATAAAAGTGTCCATGAAGATGTTCAAAATCTTTACGCGCATTGACCCAGAGACTGTGTAGATGCAGGTCACTGATGAGAAGATGACGGATGTTTACTGTATGATGACCGAAATGGCCTTAAACACCCAGCAGGCACAGGACATCAACATGACGTCTGATTGACGTTGAACTCTAACGTCATGGGGACTTCGCATTTTGTTTGGAAATGAAAATCGGGTTGACGTCAGAACTCAACGTCAGGCCGATGCCAATGTCCAACCTAAAACCAACCAAATATCAACGTCTAATGATGTTACAGCTTGACGTTGTGTGAACGTTACCACTATGACGTCTATCAGACGTTGGATTTTGGTTGCCGTACCTGATGAATAAATGTCAGTATTTGACGTCATATATGACGTTGGTTTAAGATGTTGGCTCGACGCTGGAGTTTGGTCACTTTCCAACATCCTAAAATCAACCAAATATCAACGTCATTATTAGACATCAAAATAACGTTGTCCTTTGATGCTGGCTTGACAATTGATTTTGGTCACCTGACACCACAACCTAAATCTAACCTAATATTAAAGTCTCATCATGTTGTGTGCCTGCTGAGCAATCACTAGATGCACTACAGAATGTTACGTTTACACACACATGCACAAATTACATGTAAACACATCAGCTTTTGACAGCGTGATACTCACTACTCTTGAGTACTTTTGAAAGGGCTACTCTTTACTCATACTTTGAGTAATATTCACAACAGATGCTTTTACTCTACTTGCACTACATTTTTAGGCAAGTAATGGTAATTTTACTTGAGTATGATTTTTCAATACTCTTTCCACCACTGGCTGTAATCAATGATGTGCACGTTTCTTGAAATACAGGACTTGTTTTGAATAATTTAGTGGATCAAGAATTCATTTGTTATGTTCTTTCAATGCTTGTAATGGAATAAAGGTTTGTTTTATCCTCTTCACTGCTCTCTTTTTGTCTCTTGAATAAAGGCTATCATCATTAAAATAAATAATGACTTTAACAACAAACATTACTGGTTTTTATAAATATAACTACACTGAATGTCTGACGATATCATATTAAATAAAACCAGATAGTATTTAGATACTAGATATAGGTTTTGCACAATACTACCATGTTTTTTAGCATGATTTAGCACACTTGACATGTTTTGCACATGACATTTTGCTAGCATGCTTTAACACACAGCTAACATGCGTTGCTAGCACGGTTTAGCACATTGTTGACATATCTTAAGCACACTACTAGCATGTTTTTGTTCGTAATTAAACATGCTGTAATGTTTTGCACACTGTAAACATGTTTCTAGCATGATTTAGCACACTTAACATGTTTAGCACATTACATTTCTCTAGCATGATTTAACACACAGCTAACATGCATTGCTAGCACGGTTTAGCACATTGTTGACATATTTTAAGCCCACTACTAGCATTTTTAGCATGATTTAACATGCTGTAATGTTTTGCACACTGTAAACATGTTTCTAGCATGATGTAGCACACTTAACATGTTTAGCACGTTACACCTAGCATGATTTAACACTGATAATATGCTTTAACATGTTGTTAGCATGGTTTACCGCATTTTTGACAAGTTTTAGCAAATTGTTAGCATGATTCAACACACTTATAACATGTTTTAGCATGATTAAACACTGTGATGTTTTGCACACTGTAAACATTTTTCTAGCATGATTTAGCACACTTAACATGTTCATTTTCCTAGCATGATTTAACACTGCTAACATGTTTAGAGTGTTGTTAACATGGTTTAGCACATTGTTGAAAAATTTAGCAATTGCTAGCATGATTCAACACACTTCTAACATGCGTTTAGCATGATTCAACATGCTGTGATGTTTTGCACACTGTAGACATGTTTCTAGCATGATTTAGCACACTTAACATGTTCATTTTCCTAGCATGATTTAACACTGCTAACATGTTTAGGTGTTGCTAACATGGTTAAGCACATTGTTGACATATTTTAGCACACTGCTAGCATGATTCAGTACACTTTTAACATGTTTTTAGCATGATTCAACATGTTGTAGTGTTTTGCACATTGTAAACATTTTCCTAGCATGATTTAACACATTGCTAACATATTTAGGATGTTGCTAGCATGGTTTAGCACATTGGTAGTATGATTCAACACACTTCTAACATGTTTTAGCATGTTTCAACGTACTACAATATCTTGCACATTGTAAACATGTTTATAGAATCATTTAGCACACTTAACATGTTTAGCAGATTACATGTTCCTAGTATGATTTAACACAATGCTTTAGCATGTTGCTAGCGTGGTTTAACACATTTTTTATGTTTCAGCACTTTGCTAGCATGATTCAGCACACTTCTAACATGTTTTTAGCGTGATTCAGCATAATGTTTTGCAGACTGTAAACATGTTTCTAGCATGATTTAGCACACAACATGTTTAGCACATTACATTTTCCTAGCATGATTTATCACACTGCTAACATGCTTTTGGATGTTGTTAGCATGGTTTAGCACATTGCTAACATGATTCAGCATACTTCTAACATGTTTTTTAGCATGATTCAACATGCTGTAATGTTTTGCACATTGTAAACATGTTTCTAGCATGATTAAGCACACTTAACATATTTAGCACATTAGACGTTCCTAGCATGACTTGCAAGAACACTGCTAACCACACTTCTAACATGTTTTACCCATCACTAGCATGTTTCCAGCATGATTTACCACTCTGCTGACATGTTTTAGCATGTTGGCATGATTTCACATGCTGCTAACATTTTATTACATTGCTAACTTAATTTGCAGACAGACTTTGAGGTTTGCTTTAGATTGCTTAGTCTGAAAGTGAAAAAGATAGTTGTTTTACACAAGTTTTATCATGATTAAAAAACAAATTCATGTTGTAAACATGTTTTTAGCATGTGTTAGCAGACACCATGTTTCTAACATGTGTTAGCAGACACCATGTTTCTAGCACGGTCACTGAGCTGACATGTTTTATTGTGTTGCTAGCATGATTTCACACACTGCTAACATTTTATTACACTGCTAGCATGTTCTACATCACTAACATGACTAAACAGACTCTTAGCATGTTTTAGCATAATGCAAAGCATACAGAATGCAAATATATATCAGAACCTACGATGTACCCACTTTTTAAAAATACAAATCCGTTTGATGGTTAACCAAAATTCCAGTTTTGATTGAACGTTGATGTTGTCGTGCTGTAATAGCATATCTTCCCTGCTGAAAAAAAAACAGCTTAAACCAGCCTAAGCTGGTTGGCTGGTTTTAGCTGGTCGACCAGCCTGGTTTTAGAGGGGTTTTGGCCATTTCCAGCCTGTTCTTAGCTTACTAACAGTAACAGTTTACTGTAGTAAATAGTAAAGCATACTACAGTATTTATTAGAGTTTATCAGCTACAGTATGCTGTAGCATTCATTAACAATGAGTCATAAATACTATAATACATGCATTATAATACAGTTTACTACTATGGTTCAAAAACACTATACAGTAGCTCCAGCGGGCATATTGATGTGGTTTTCCCTGCTGAAAAATCCAGCTTAAACCAGCCTAAGCTGGTTGGCTGGTTTTAGCTGGTCGACCAGCCTGGTTTTAGAGGGGTTTTGGCCATTTCCAGGCTGGTTTCCAGCCATTTCCAGCCTGGTCTTAGCTGGTCAGGCTGGAAAATTACCATCTTAAACCAGCTTGACCAGTCTAGTTTAAGCTGGACATAGCTAGTTTTGGCTGGTCAAGCTGGTTTTAGCTGGTCTACTCCCAGCCTGACCAGCTAAGACCAGGCTGGAAATGGCCAAACCCCCTCTAAAACCAGGCTGGTTGATCAGCTAAAACCAGCCAACCATCTTAGGCTGGTTTAAGCTGGATTTTTCAGGGTTATCAGGCTTTAAAAAACAAATTGATAGAAAAAAGATTCTTATTATCTCCACATGCGTAACCTTTGAAATAAATATAGCTCCTAATGCTAATCTAAAACACCGACTTAAACAAGGTCAAAGAATTACTGGATCACCACAACCTTACAAACCTAGCAAATTCAGAGCTGTAAAAGTGTAGTATTTCTGTTCAATAAACTCAGTATGGCTTCGTCATCTGACAACGTAATAAAATGTCTTACTCCAGTAACACATGCATGTGTATAAATAAAATGGGTAAGCTAACATGACCGTGAAGGGCTTTTTTATTGTGTTTTCACCTCAGAACATGTTGTGTCTGATTTTTTTACAAACATATCTAGAATAAAAGGCCTCATATTTATTATGTATAAATTCAAACATGCATAAAATACTATATATATATATATATATATATATATATATATATATATATATATATATATATATATATATATTGGCCCAGTTTCACAAACAGGGCTTAGATTAAGCCAGGACTAGGCCTTAGTTAAATAAGGCTATTTAAGCCAAATTTATAAAAATGGCCTTAGAACAGTATATTACTGGTGTGCACCTGGGGAAAAAATTACACTGATGTATTTTAAGACATCTCACTGCAAGTTATTTTGAGTTGAGACAGCTCAAACATGTAATTTAATCTTGACTAGTCTTAAACCTTGTTTGTGAAACCGGGGGATTATGTACAAACTTTTCTGGGACGTGATTAATCAGGAATAATCGTTTGACAGCTCTAATATCAATAATACGAATGGCTTCTGGGTTAATGTCAGTGAGTAAATGCAGTCTATCGTTTATTTATCAGTCACATATTAACTGACACACCTTGAATCGGATCGATCGACGGTCAGAGAGAGTGAAAATCAACCGATCTGAGAGCAGCTCATACCTGGCTGCGGCTGTCAAACCGGAAGAGGAAGTGAGATTAACGCGAAAGAGATGGAGACACAACACAGATCCACACAGAAGCACTGATATGGACGAGTTTCACAGCTAATGTGACTGAAAGCTGAACATTGGTCTTCATTAGCACGGTAAGACTGTCTGAAGCTTTACAATCTGACATTAAGTTAGCCAGCTAGCTGCACATATCCAGTATCATCACATACCATAGCAGTTTGTGTTTTAAACAGTTAAACGTATTAAAGGCGTCTCTACATGTTCGTTATTGTGTGGTATATAACACAAAGTAACATTACGTCAATTTTTGATTGTGTTTATCGCTGTGGAATTTAGTTTAATTCAGTTATTTGATCCATTCTGACTACATTTTGTTTACTACTCAGTAAATGTAAGAACGGATAGAAGTAAAGTTGGTTTTATATTCACACATTCAGACTTTCTCCTTGATAATATAATTTAGGAAATGTATTGTTTGCTAATTCTAAATAAGTAAATCATATTAACTGCCAATGACTATCAAAGTACAGCATTGTTTACAGTCAATTAAATGGTGCTAATGTTGTTTTGAGGTCATTCTTAGATGTGATTTCAGACCGAATATTCAAAGTACCATAGTAATTGAGGTAAAGTTGGTTTTATATTTACACATTCAGACTTTCTACTTAATTAAAAAGTATTCATTGCTAAATTCTAAATAGTGAAATCATATAAGCAGCCACCGACTACCAAAAGTACAAGTTCACAGTCAAACAAATGGTGCTAATGTTGTTTTGAAGTCATATTCACATCTGATTTCATACCGAATATTCAAAGTATCATGATAAACACTGAGCGTGTCACAAGTTGTCATTGAACGAATGTGCGAAATATAAAACCAACTTTACCTCAATCATGATACTTTGAATATTCGGTATGAAAT
The DNA here is from genome assembly GCA_903798195.1 of Danio kyathit. Classification (NCBI taxonomy): domain Eukaryota; kingdom Metazoa; phylum Chordata; class Actinopteri; order Cypriniformes; family Danionidae; genus Danio; species Danio kyathit. Next base: position 65,164,496 of record LR812526.1, read on the forward strand.
CAGATGTGAATATGACTTCAAAACAACATTAGCACCATTTGTTTGACTGTGAACTTGTACTTTGGTAGTCGGTGGCTGCTTATATGATTTCACTATTTAGAATTTAGCAAAGAATACTTTTTAATTAAGGAGAAAGTCTGAATGTGTAAATATAAAACCAACTTTACCTCAATACCATAGTAAACAATATAGAGAGTGTGTCTGAACGAGTGTGTGAATATAAAACCAACTTTACCTCTAGTAAGAACGGTTGCATATTTTAATCCCAGTGTATTATTAACTCGCTTATAAAGCCAGTACAGTTTGCACCAAAACGTTCGATTAACTTTTTTCTGTCACATAAACAGGGTTTTTACTGTATCTTTACCTCTAAGACTGTAAGAAGTTGCTGAAATTGGGGGTAAAGTTGGTTTTATATTCACACATTCAGACTTTCTTCTTAATTAAAAAGTATTCTTTGCTCAATTCTAAATAGTGAAATCATATAAGCAGCCACCGACTACCAAAGTACAAGTTCACAGTCAAATAAATGGTGCTAATGTTGTTTTGAAGTCATATTCACATCTGATTTCATACCGAATATTTAAAGTATCATGGTAAACACTATAGGGAGCGTGTCACAAGTTGTCATTGAACGAATGTGCCAATATAAAACCAACTTTACCTCAATGTTGCTGAATGCTCAAGTTTTAATATTGTCCTACTCCAAATTGAGGTAAAGTTGGTTTTATATTCACACATTCAGACTTTCTCCTTAATAATATCATTTCAGAAAAGTATTATTTGCAAACTCTAAATAGTGCAATCATATTAGCAGGAAATGAATATTAAGTACAACATTATTCACAGTCAATTAAATAGTGCTAGTGTTGTTTTCAAGTCATATTTACATGTGATTTCAGTCCCTATATTCAAAGTAGCGTAGTAAATGAAGAAATGTGCGAATATAAAACCAACTTTACCTCAATCTACTCCAATACATCCTTGCGTTTGTCTATGAATGTTTGTATTTTTACATTTTCTGTTTTCACTTTTTAATTTTTATATTAAGTTTAGTTTTTTTTTAACATTAAAGTTTAGTTATTTGGAATTATACCCCTGCTGAAAAAAACAGCTTAAACCAGCCTAAGCTGGTTTTAGTTGCTCGACTAGCCTGGTTTTAGATAGAGGTAAAGTTGTATTTATATTCGCAGATTCGTTCATTTAGAAGTCTCTATATTGTTTACCATGTTACTTTGAATATTCGATCGGAATTAGCATGCAAGTGTGACTTCAAAACAACATTAACACTATCTAATTGACTGTGAACAATGTTGTACTTTGATAGTCATTGGCTGCTAATATGATTTCGCTATTTAGAGTTTGCAAAGAATACTTTTCTGAAATTACAGCATATTAAGGAGAATGTCTGAATATCTGAATATAAAACCAACTTTGCCTCTTTTGGTTTTAGAGGGGTTTTGGCCATTTCCAGCCATTTTCAGCCTGGTCTTAGCTGGGAAATGACCAGCTAAAACCAGCTTGACCAGCCTGGTTTAAGCTAGAGATAGCTGGTTTTGGCTGGTCAAGCCGGTTTTAGCTGGTCAACTCCCAGCCTGACCAGCTAAGACCAGGCTGGAAATGGCTGGAAACCAGATAGAGGTAAAGTTGGTTTTATATTCGCACATTCGTTCATTTAGAAGTCTCTATATTGTTTACCATGTTACTTTGAATATTCGATCGGAATTAGCATGCAAGTATGACTTCAAAACAACATTAACACTGTTTATTTGACTGTGAACAATGTTGTACTTTGATAGTCATTGGCTGCTAATATTATTTCGCTATTTAGAGTTTGCAAATAATACTTTTATGAAATTATTTTATTAAGGGGAAAGTCTGAATGTGCGATTATAAAACCAACTTTACCTCTATTTTATTTTGTCTTGCATCCTACTCTAATACATCATTGCATTTATTGTCTATGAATGTTTGTATTTTTACATTTTCTGTTCTCACTTTTTTATTTTTATATTAAGTTAAAGCAAAATATTAAGCCATAATAATTAGTATTTTTACATTTTCTGTTCTCATTTAAATGTTTGTAATTTGACTATTTAAAATTTTTTATATGAAGTTTAGTTTTTTTAACATTAAAATTTAGTTATTTGTGATTATACAGTATGTAAATGTACAATTTAAGCAAAATTATAAACTAAATTTTAAACAATAATATACATATATATAATTATTAATTATATTTTTTTACATGCAAATTTGATATATAAATATTGATATATTTATGAAACAAAATAAAAATTGACAAAATATATAGCTTAAAGGTGCAAAAAATTTTGACTATATATATATATATATATATATATATATATATATGTATGTATATGTATATATATGTGTGTGTGTATATATTTATATAATTATTAGATTATAATTTTTCTATTGACTTTATTCTTCAATGCGTATGTGTGCTCGTTTTTGCGATTGTTTTAGAATTTCTGATTTAGTCGCCTATGGGAGAAATGACTAGGAATAATAAACGGCAGAAAACAGTCAAACTACTCGCTCTACAAACAAGCATGACTATACCGACAAAATAGAATAATATAATAAGAAAATATCAGTTTGCAACATTAAGCAGCAAAACGGGCTGTTTTTTAATGTCTAAAAATGAAGGGAAGTGAATGAGAGCGGAAGTATCGAGCCAAAAAGATTCAAATAGCTGCGCCCGCTCGTACGCGGAGATTAAGATGAATATGTTTACATGCAAATTCGAAATATGAAACAAAATAACTTTTTAAAGCTGTAGCACTTTTCATTTTTATCACTTTTTATTGCACAGGTGTTTATATATATAGGTGGAGGAAACAGAGTTGCACAGTCAGCATGAATATAAATCTACACACCATTCAGAAGTACATATATTAATTATATGTACATATAATAAAACAATCAAACATGAATTTAGATGATTTATGCCATTATTTGAGACATGCATTACCATAGAACTTTTTTTTTTAAATGCTTTAAATAACAGACAATAAAACAAACATTATAAAGCCATGGTGATAAATAAAATGAATAATAATAATATTAGTATAAATAAAAAAAACTAAAGAAAATTTTACATTCTTTACAATCAAAGATTTTGAAAGCAGAACACACCTTTCTGTTAGTACTATGTTTAATAGTACAGAAGTACAAGATAAAATACTGTAAAAAAAAAAAAATTTGTTAGAAAATTTACACTTATAATCAACAAAATAAATAGATTAATTACAAAAACTTCGATATTTACGTTATCATTTCAAAATGTAAATTAAGGGGCACCTGTAATGCCCCTTTTTACAAGATGTAAAACAAGCCTCTGACGTGCCTAGAGTGTGTGTGTGTGTGTGAAGTTTCAGCTCAAATTACCACACAAATAATGTTATATACGTCTCTGAAATGGACCCTTTTAGGCTTTGATCCTAATTGTGGTGTTTTGGTGACTGTCGCTTTAAATTCAAATGAGATTGTGCTCTTTTTAGAAGAGGGCGGAGCTACAAATGCCTGTGTGTCAGCATAATGGCAGATTCAAAACAAGACTAATGCTAAATAGTATGCTAATGAAGGAGAGATGGTCAGTAGTGGGCGGGGCTTTCCCCCTCTGATGACACGTACAAAGAGAGAATGTCAATCAAAGTGTTTCTGCAGACTGTTTTAATCAAGTCTGATTATAAACAATAGAATTAATTAATTTTACTATTAAAAACTGCTTCTTTTCACCGACTGTAGCCACACAACAGTGATATTTGCACAATAGGTCCCATTTAAGCTATGTACCATAGCATTTTTACAGTGCCAAAGGATGTGGGGTGTTCAGAAGTGTGTTTGTATGTGTGTGTTGTCTGTCCGGTTTTCCCGCTAGCGTCACATTGACCCTCATGATGCTGGATCACGCGGATGTGAGTTTGAGCCCAGAGGAGCGTGTTCGAGCCCTCACCAAGAAGGGCGGCACGGTGGAGATGAATGAAAGCGTGCCGCTGCGCAGGTATTTCCGCTCGGGCATGGAGATGATCCGCATGGCGCATGTTTACGCCGAGGAGGGAAACACCGAGCACGCCTTCGTCCTCTACAACAAATACATCACGTAAGAAGAGCTCCGAAAGCTGCTCTGCTCTTTACTTATACCAGTTATACTTATAGTTACTTATGCCATACTATTTACATTAAAGGTGCAGTAGGTGATCTGCCAAAATGCGAACAGGTTAGCATAATCTCTTTGAAACACAGTCCCTCCCCTGCCGTCCAAAACCACGCCTCCTGAAATCACGAACACGCACCCTAAAGATGACAGTAACCAACCCACTAGATCAGGGGTTTTCTAACTAGTAGGACACAGGATTTTTGATGACCTTAATCCAACTAAAGTCGTAACTGAACTAAACAGAAATGGAATTAAGACCTGGAGTATGCAGATATTAGTGGCATTATTGAAGTAAACAACCCAATCAAATTATTACCGTCATGTAGGTAGAGGTGTGAACCTACACTGGTCTCACGGTTCGATTCGGTTACGATTATCATGCCATCGATTCGGTTCAATTCGATATCTCGGTGCATAACGGTGCATTGACGATGCTTTCCATGCACAATTTTATATTTTCTTCTCAGCACAGGAATTATTGTATTAAAATGTATAAATATATTTCTATACTATTTGTAATACAGTTTTGTCCTTTAATGCAAACAGTCAGATATATGAACTGTACCTTTAAAAACTCAAGTACATGCACAGAACAACCCGAGCGTTTATAGCAAATAAACAAATATAAATATGCTGCTCGCTTTCTGAGCCTTGTCTGGCGATTTCTTTCTTACACCCCTTTGATTGGTCACGCGCTCAACATAAAGATCTGCGATTGGCTCTTACGCGCTGGCGCTCTTCACCGATGATAAACACTGATACACGGCAGCGGCGATCACAGCTGATCCATGGCTATGGATCCATGATAGACGCGGTGGGGGAAACTCTGCAGACACTCGCTCGAGTCTGTATCCAGAAGTAGAGTCAAAGAAGTACAGCCGAGAGGAGAGGAAAAGTCACGCCAGCAGGTCAAATGGGCCACAGCGAGAGAGAGAAAAGGAGTACTTTCATTTCTCAATCGCAGTGAAATAGGGGCTTCTGCTGTGTCAGTGAAAGACTGTTCAGTAAACACACACGCAGTCAAATTGTGCACATTTTCTGATTTTTTCAAGTAGTTAGAGTGTTTTAAATACTCGCGCTCGCCACACTCGCCATAGTAAGCTACTGCAACATAGTGCATATGAGATAAATGATGTCAGTACATAATAACCAGTTATGATTATTACTGAACCGATACCGAATTGTCCACGTCTGTATCGCGGTGCACCGACGAAACAATTAATTTTGACACCCATACATGTAGGACTTTTCGCTGCATTTTGTGACAAGATGCACACACACTTGGCTGTCAGTAAAGGACCGCACACACACAAATACACACATCATGAAATGCAGAAGTTTTTTTTCTTTCCATACGGCGTGCGCCATCAAATTCCATTAAAACATCTTCCACCAGTTCTTCCTCCTTATTTGCGTCTAATACTCCAGTTTGTCACGGGGCATGAATGAAATGTTCATGAGTGAAAGTGAAATTGCCGAACTGCAAAATTAAAGATGAAATGCCCAAAATTACATGAGATTCTGCAGGAAACGTCGATAGCCTGGTGACGCAACATTCAAAAAGCACTTCACGTAACACCGTAATTGTTTTATTTTTATTATTATATTATTAAGGCAAATAACTATTACTGATGTCCATGTAAACATAGCCTGTATGTCTTCATGTCGTATGTCTTTAAAGTAAGTGAAAGGTCCAGAAGGGCATCCTGCTGATTTGTTTCAGAAAGGTACTTTTTTTGTCAGACGCTCACCGGTTTGACTTTCATTCACCGTCATTTATTTTAAAAAGCACCCGCTCCCTTTTATTTGCATATGTTTCACTGGAGCACATAAACTCTACAGGTGCCTGATAGTTAGATGTGGAGCTAACATTAATCAGATTCACTCTAGTGAACGCATAAAATTCCTCATCCTAATTTACTCGAGTGCACGCCTCAAAATCGCGCCCCCCACTTAATAGGTGCTGGAACCCCCCTGGTGGCGCCCCACCGTTTGAAAACCCCTGCACTAGATCATGTCCTCCGCCAGTTACAAAACTTTATAGTACTTTATAATACTACAATTCTGAATGAAAAACTATGTTTTCAGTTGTGTAGCAAGCAAAACTTGTCATACTGTGCAATATTTCATGCATGCAAGGATCGCTGGTCTTACTCTCTCACGCTCTTTGTCCTAAAGCGACTACTGTATGCTTAGTGTTTGGCCGGCGGCGTGCAGGAGTTACGCTTATCACTAAGCCATACTTGCATGCTTTTTCAGAGCGAATATTCGGAGTAGTGGTAAACAGTATAGGAAGGCGGTCATTGTTCAAAAATAAACCAATGTGAAAATAAAAGCATCTTCAGCTCAGTAAAGCAGGCTAGGCGGAATAGCTCTATTTACTGATGTTTTGTTGTTAGTATATATCTACATTATCGATGCTGTGAAAGGACTTTATGAAACTGAAAATAGTCACATCAATCTTGCACTGGAGCAGTGGTGTAGTCCTAAAAAAAAAAGTGGTGTACTATTACCCACCCAACCCAAATATTAAAACTAGGCAAAGAAACGACGAAACTATATATATATATATATATATATATATATATATATATATATATATATATATATATATATATATATATATATATATATATATATAACATTTTTTTTTTTTTTTTTTACATAAGTTACCTGTAACTATTGAAAGAAAAAACAAATACTATGGAAGTTAATGATTAAAGGTTTCTAGCTTTCTTCAAAATATCTTCTTTTGTGTTAAACAAAATTAAAAAAATACAAACCGTTTCGTAACAAGTAAAGGTTGAGTAAAGGATGACAATTTTACTTTTTTTGAATGAATTATCCATTAAAAAAGGAAAAATATTTAAACAAATTTGTTCATTTTAAAGCGAGATGCTAATAGCCTAATCCTATTCAATGATTTATGCTTAGCTAATAGTGCCCCCAGCAGACCCGGAGATTGGCTGAGTATATTAAGCTGTGGTAAAACCTGGGTAAAAGCCAACTGTTTAACTCTAAAGGGACTTGTAAAATGAGCCTATAATTAATATAACAATATAAATATATATATATATATATTTTATCAGGAAAATAAAAAGTTTACGCGAATACACGTAAATTAGGGAAGTCTAATCAGAAAAACAAGTGAGTATACCGAGGGTATACGCAATTATTGATCCTCAGAAGTCGTAATACCCAAACAGCTCATGGAAAAAAGTAGGCATGCAGAGTATACGTGCGTATAGCCCCGACTACACCACTGCACTGGAGGATTCTGTGCATATAACCCATTCATAACAGCCCAATCTACATCAGCTTTGTGTGACTAAAGTAGTTTTTAAACAGATCATGACCTGTCTAACAGAAATACTTCAGCCATGGTGTCGTCCTTCCTCCAGCGTGCAAAACTCACTCCAATATTGATTCAGGATTTTAAAAAGTTTTGATTCAGTGTTTGTTTTCACCGCTGTCATTCTCTCTCATGAACGGGTGCACAGATGTACAAATCTACATTTGTTGAAAGGCAGTTTGGGCTACTTATCAGAATTATGGAATTATCGGGCCGACAATTTTTAATTGGAAGAACAATTTTTATCTTATGCCTTACCCAGATTAGAAACACATTTAGATCATTTACTCTAATCATTACCAGAGGTGTAAAGAGTACCTGAAAAGCATACTTGAGTAAAAGTACAGATACCTTACTGTAAAAATTACTCCATTACAAGTTACAAGTCACCAATTCCAATAAGACTTGAGTAAAAGTATTAAAGTATCCGATTTTAAAAGAACTTAAGTATTTTACTCATACTGAATGTAGGCTTAAAGAACACCAAGAAAGCTTTAATTTCCATAGAAATTAAATTTAACACCTTAATGTTTCAAAATGGCAGAACAAAATAGATTAAAAAAAAGAACAGAAAGTCTCAGTCAAACTCAAATGTTCAAAAAAGGCACAAACAATAATAATAATAAAAAAAGTAGTAAAATAAAATTCAGAGCTGACCTTGATGTGATTCATCTCTCAGTATCAGAGGGGGGCAATATTTTTATTTTGAGTAATTTTTCAGTTGATCAGGATGTTTTCTCTGTATTAAAATTAAACAAAGAGAAGCAGTGTTATTTTTCAACTTAGCAAACTACATATAAATTCAATGAAAAATATATCACAAACTCACAGCTAATTGCACCTGATGCAAAATGTATAATTTCAGTGATACCTTTATTTACGTTGCACAAAAAATATTAAGCTAAAATATAGTCATGTTGCAGTGGTTTTTGCCATATCAGTAACTGTATTAACTTTTGGTAACATAATACTCACAATACCATTGTAAAGTCAGACATAATTTGACTAAATTCTGAATTCTTAAAAGCATTTATTTTCGTGGTTCGTAGCAAACAAAGTAGACACTGCATCCTGTAAGAGCCATTCTGTATATCGGCAAATGAAAACATTTCTTTCAGATAAGGCCTTGGAGAATTGGGTAGGCTAAATTGTCCGTAGTGTATGAGTGTGTATGGATGTTTCCCAGAGATGGGTTGCAGCTGGAAGGGCATCCGCTGCGTAAAACAGGTGCTGGATAAGTTGGCGGTTCATTCCGCTGTGGTGACCCCGGTTTAATAAAGGGAATAAGCCGAAAAGAAAATGAATGAATGAATAAGGCCATGGATGGTCATCAGTGCTGGCACTGCTTGATGTGCCGGCTACGGCTTCATCACTGGCTGCAGCCATGTTGCTAATTAAACATCTGGTATTAGGCAAGCTGCTAATTCACGTTCAGGTTATTTAGCTCATAAATAGCATACAGTACCTTCAGCATCCTGCAGATGGCAATATCGCCTTGTTTGCCCAACAAATTAGCTGTGGTAGATAAAGATCGAGACTTGTCACGCACAATCACAATGTAATGAGTAACGGTAAGCGTCCGTTCAAATGTAGTGGAGTAAAGAGTACATATATTCAATCAAAAATGTAGTCAAGTAAAGAGTAAAAGTTGCTTATATTTTTCATACTCAGTACAAGTACAAAGTAGCCAAAAAAATACTTAAGTAAAGTAACGAAGTCCATTTACTCAAGTACTTTACACTACTGATCATTACTATTGGAATGTGAATAGACTTTCAACCAGCACAACACAACATGTTTCTGAAGACGATCACCTACTGCACCTTTAAGTACAAATGAAATCAAAACTAACGTTTGGATTTTGTTCGCTCGCATTGCTAGTTTCGTGGTGAACAATTCATCTGTGCGTGTCATTAGGACAAAACCAATAGTTTGCCCTACTACATAGCGAATTCAGTGGTTTACTAGCAACATAAAAAGCGCAGCAAACTTCTTTTTTTCTTCCAGTTTATTCACACAGGCTTAAAGTCCGCATGAACCAGAAGCTGCGACCATTTTTTTTGCATATTGTGACGCAGTTTGTAGATAATCGGAATATTAAATGTGAAAGCAGTGGGCGGGGCTTGTTTTTTCTACTGCAAGCTGATTGGATGTAGTAAAGTAGGCGGTTTATTCTGAAAGATCTGGGACAAGGTTTTTAGAAGAGTTATTACAACCTAATGGTGCATTCACAACAGATGCGGATGAAGCATCGAGCGCGAGTGATTTACATGTTAAGTCAATGCAAAGATGCGAATGACGCATGAATGGAGTGGCGAGTTAAGCACTTCTTTAGCAGGCATTTATGCCACGTTAACCAATCAGTAGCTTTCTCTTGTAGGGGTGTGATTATAACTTAGCACCTGTTGTTGTTGTTGTTGTCGAGGGGAAATCCTCTTGCCGACACCGGACAACAGCTCATCAAACTGGGCTGGGCTCAGTCTGAAGCACTGCTGAAAGCCTCCATCATCCAGGTATAGTTTCTGGAGGAGTTGATGAACTCAGAGTTGGTGCACCTCTGAGAGGTTCTAGTGTACTCAGACATGGCGCCGAACAAATATACAGTGTTTTTCAGGCTTCCTAAAGCACATAAAGCACAGCTACTCTCTCAATAAAATCCGTGTTAGCCATTTAGCAATGAAACTAGAGTCACCGGGCAGAAAGAAGACCCACTTATGGCGCGAATCCACATCTATTGTGAAGTGAATCTGACGCACGAATGAAGCAAGTAAACACAAAATGTTCTTGCATCTATTTACATGTGAATAGCGTAACAGACTGCTCCTCCTCACCATTTCTGTTTGCTGTTATAGTGACAGTTGGAGGGGCGTGGTTAAGTATGTTAGCCACGCCCACCAGTGGCGGTTCTGGTTTGAATGGCACCCTGGGCGATCCCTAGTTTCAGCTTCATAGTCATGCTTAGTCAAAATAATCATATTATATAAACTTCAGTTTTGTCAACTAGCAAAACTCGCTGTGTGCCGACACCTCATGTCACATCGCATAAACGGCGCGTATTTTATCGACATGCATGTAAACAACCGGGATTCACACCAGGATCAGGAGCAGCATGTGTGAGGCGCGTGGGAATGGTTCTCTACGCGCATGCGCCAGTTTGCTTTCACCAGTGTTGTTTCTGTTGCACTCAGAGAAAAACAAACTTGCGCTTACAAAAGACGCCAAATGTGAATGGCCCCTAAAGTCTTTAATCTGGGAGTACCACTCTTGGGATTAATACACTTGCATAAAGTAAATCGTATCTCAAAGCTTACTGGGGAACATCTGATTTTTACAGGGGCATGTTGTTGTTTTCTTTCCTTTGCATCGTCTCTCCATGCCACCCCTAGACAGATGCCGCCCCAGACGATCGCCCATATTGCCCATGCCTAAATCCGCCACTGACGCCCACTACCAGAGACAGACCTAATCTGAGAATTTAACTAAGGAAGTGCATTTTCAGACTTTAATTAAACATCACAGGGGGAAACTATTGTTTTCTTTTTAATTACATGTACTGATAAATTGTTTAATGCAAAACTAGCAATGTGAGCTAACAACATCAAGACGGTTAGTTTTGATTTCATGTGTTCTTTAACTCCATATTTTTTTGTTTACCTGACAGGCTTTTCATTGAGAAACTCCCCAAACATCCAGAATATAGGCCGTCTAATATTCCTGAGAAGAAGGAGATACTGAGGGTAATGTAGAGCGGTGAAGTCTAGATCTCCGCTGGTCGTCTGAGTGTGTTATTTATCATCGTTTGTCCTCACACGCACACACAGAAGCTGAAGGACACGGCTTTCCCTCAAGCAGAGCAGCTGAAGAAACTTCTGCTCAGGAGATACGAGAGAGAACATGCAGACTACATCAGCAAGAAGGTGAGGCACATTTTACAAACCTTATTATTAAGAGGATGTTGATTAATGCTGGCGAGAGCAAGTCATATTTGAGCGCAAAAAAAAAGTCAAATTAAAATGTGCATGATTTAATCTAATTTTAAGATCATTTTTTTTGTATTTTATTGACGTTTTCTTTTTAAATGTTCTTGTATCTTGTAATGCATGCAGAAATGTGTTGTGTTAGTAGGTTGAATTAGTTTCATTTATGTTTATATTAATATTAGTTCAACTTTTTTTAATAAAATAATTATTGTTTGCTTTAGGATTTCTTTGTGAGTGTTTCTTTAAATGTAGTGCTGTATAGTTTGTTAAATATAATATCCCAGATTTATAATTGGTATTGCTTATTTCAGTGTAGTGATTATTAAAATTAATTATATATGTTATATATGTTTTACGATTATAATGAAAAATTAGCTTGAAGTGAGTAAATCAAATTTTAGTACTGTTATTGTTGTAAATGTTCTTGATCATTCTGGCATGTATATTAGCTAATTTCCAGAATGGAAATCTTCAAACTTTCTTCATTTTCAAGTTATTACAGAAGTATTTTAATATTATAATTGTTTTTAAATATTAGAAAAGTTTCAGAGTGAAAGTGACGTGTCTTTGACCTGAAGATCGTGGGTCTGTGTGTGTACGCACTTGTTTGTGTGCATGTGTGTGTGCACGCATGTGTCTGTATGTGTTTGCATATTTGTGTGTGTGCATAATTGTGTGTGTGTCTGCGTGCGTGTGCATGCCTGTGTGTGGGTTTGTGCGTGTGTGTGCATGCGTGCTTGTCTGTGTGCGTAATTGTTTGTGCACACTTGTCTACATGTGTATGTGTGCACGTGCATGCTTGCATGTGTGTGCGTGTCTCCGCACGCATGGATGGATGTGTGTGTGTGTGTGTGTGTGTGTGTGCATGCGTCTGTATGTGTGTGCATAATTGCGTGTGTGTGTGTCTCCGCACGCATGGATGGATGTGTGTGTGTGTGTGTGCATGCGTCTGTATGTGTGTGCATAATTGCGTGTGCGTGTGTGTGTGCATGTATGTGTGCTTGTGCAATGTGCATGCTTTTCTTCGTGTGTGCGCATAATTGTTTCTGTGTGTGTACATGCTTGTGTGTGTGTGTGTGTGTGTGTGTGTGTGTGTGTGTGTGTCTCTCTGCACGCATGGAAGGATGGATGTGTGTGTGTGCATGCGTCTGTATGTGTGTGCATAATTGCGTGTGCGTGTGTGTGTGCATGTATGTGTGCTTGTGCAATGTGCATGCTTTTCTTCGTGTGTGCGCATAATTGTTTCTGTGTGTGTACATGCTTGTGTGTGTGTGTGTGTGTGTGTGTGTGTGTGTGTGTGTGTCTCTCTGCACGCATGGAAGGATGGATGTGTGTGTGTGCATGCGTCTGTATGTGTGTGCATAATTGCGTGTGCGTGTGTGTGTGCATGTATGTGTGCTTGTGCAATGTGCATGCTTTTCTTCGTGTGTGCGCATAATTGTTTCTGTGTGTGTACATGCTTGTGTGTGTGTGTGTGTGTGTGTGTGTGTGTGTGTGTGTGTGTGTGTGTCCGCGTGCGCATGGATGTGTGTTTAGATGCGTCTGTATGTGTGCGCACTTGTATGTATGTGTGTGCATGTGTGTGCATGCATGCGCGCGCATGTGTGCATGTATGTGTGCTTGTGCATGCTTTCCTACGTGTGTGCGTATAATTGCGTCTGTTTGTGTACATGCTTTTGTGTGTGTGTGTGTGTGTGTGTGTGTGTGTCCGTGCGCGCATGGATGTGTGTGTGCATGCGTCTGTATGTGTGTGCATAATTGCTTGTGTGCACACTTGTATGTATGTGTGTGCGCGTGTGTGCATGTATGTGTGCGTGTGCATGCTTTTCTTCGTGTGTACATGCTTGTGTGTGTGTGTGTGTGTGTGTCCGTGCCCGCATGGATGTGTGTGTGCATGCGTCTATGTGTGTGCATAATTGCTTGTGTGCACACTTGTATGTATGTGTGTGCGCGTGTGTGCATGTATGTGTGCGTGTGCATGCTTTTCTTCGTGTGTACATGCTTGTGTGTGTGTGTGTGTGTGTGTGTCCGTGCCCGCATGGATGTGTGTGTGCATGCGTCTGTATGTGTGTGCATAATTGCTTGTGTGCACACTTGTATGTATGTGTGTGCGCGTGTGTGCATGTATGTGTGCGTGTGCATGCTTTTCTTCGTGTGTACATGCTTGTGTGTGTGTGTGTGTGTGTGTGTGTGTATGCATTCATGTGCGAGCGTGCTTGTCTACGTGTGTCTGCATATTTGTGTGTGCCCATGGATGTTTGTGTCTGTGTGTACATGCGGTTTTGTGCATGTCTACATTTGTGACGCCTCATTGAATGTGTGTGTGTGTGTGTCAGCGTGTGGAGGCTGAGGCTGTGGAGCGTGAGTTGTCTCGTCAGCGTGAGCTGGATGCGGAGCGCCGGCGTGTGGCGGAGCTGCAGAGGAGGCAGCAGGAGCAGGAGCAGTTCACCATCTTTGAGGAGATGATCCGGCAGCAGGAACGCCAGCGGGAGCATCCGCACACACACAACACTCCAGCCGCTCAACAGACTGACACACCGCTCATCCCGGGCATCCAGGGCCCGCCCGTGCCCTTCCCAGAATCCCCCACTCCACCTCAGAGCCCGCAGCAACCCTCAGCCAATCACAGCGCTCCGTCAGCACCGGCTCTGCCCACTTTTGACCGCTCGCTCAAACCCAGTCACCTCAGTAAGAGTACGACTCGCTCTCTCATTCTGATTAATGAACAAAACTCCTCTGGGATAAGAGCAGATCATTGTTTGCTTTTCTTTAAAAGAACATCTTAAAAAAAAAAAAGGGGAGTGTGAGGCCTGAATTATAGATTATTTTATTATTTAATTACAATATATAATTTCATTTATATTAGTGGCGCAGTGGGTAGCACGTTCCCCTCACAGCAAGAAGGTCGCTGGTTCGAGCCTCGGCTGGGTCAGTTGGCGTTTCTGTGTGGAGTTAATATGAATATTTTCTATAGGAAGCTTTACAATATTATATATGTGTGTATACATTAGATTAGTCAGTACTGAAGGCAAATCTGGAGGTAATCTAACTCAATTATTTGCAATAGCAATCCAAAAATGAGTAGCCCAAATAATATATTAGAGAAATATATTAAATAAAAAAATTTATAAAATAGCAAAAGTCAAGAGAAACATGAAATATATAAAATGTTGACATTTTTGTTTGTAATTTAATTATTTATTCATTGCATTATTTTTGCCTGAATTTAATTGTATTATCTTTCTATTTCTAAAGGTTATTGATGACTGAAATATTTTAATCTGTGCAATAAATCTGTTTTGTTCAAATGCACCAACATACAGTTGAAGTCAGAATTATTCGTCCCCCTTGAATTTTTTTTTCTTTTTTAAATATTTCCCAAATGATGATGAACAGAGCAAGGAAATTTTCACAGTATGTCTGATAATATTTTTTCTTCTGGAGAAAGTCTTTATTTGTTTTATTTCGGCTACAATAAAAGCAGTTTTTAATTTTTTTTAAATCCATTTTAAGGTCAATATTATTAGCCCCTTTAAGCTCGTTTTTTTTTCGGATAGTCTACAGAACAAACCATCGTTATACAATAACTTGCCTAATTACCCTAACCTGCCTAGTTAACCTAATTAACCTAGTTAAGCCTTTAAATGTCACTTTAAGCTGTATAGAAGTGTCTTGAAGAATATCTAGTCTAATATTATTTACTGTCATCATGACAAAGATAAAATAAATCAGTTATTAGAGACAGTTATTAAAACTATTATGATTAGAAATGTGTTGAAAAAATCTCTCTGTTAAACAGAAATTTGGGAAAAAAGTAAACAGAGGGGCTAATAATTTAGGAGGGCTAATAATTCTGACTTCAACTGTATATTACCTATATTCACTGGGATATGGATAAAAACATTCATTTTCAAAATGGAGAGTACTCATTTATGCTGAGCACTGTACATGTATTATTTTTATTTTTATTATTATTTTGCTGTTAAAAAGGTCTTTAATGCAATAAATAGATAACTAAAATAAATGCATCATCTTGTTCAAAAGTTTACACCCCAGCAGCTATAGATTCATGTTTTTAAAGTTTTATTTTTTTTTTTTAAACAGACTTTTACTGCTGAGTGCATTTGAGTATGCTTTTTAGATCTAAACTAGCTCCTGAATCTGCAAAACATTAGCAGTAGCGAAGAGGAATCGCAAGTCACTAATACCAAATCATAAAATAAATTGCTAAATGAAAAATATGAATACTTTATTTTATATGTTTATTGATATAAAATACTTCTATAATATAATATTTATATTTATTTATATAATACTTAATAAAAAAAATCTATTAATCAAAAATATTTGTTATTAAATCTGCAAAATGTTAGCAGTAGCGAAGAGACTCATGAGTTGCTGATCACAAAAAGGACTTAATAAATTGCTAAATGAAAAATATCAATTTTTTAATTTTATATATTAATATAAAATACATACATGTATTTTATTTATATATATATATATATATATATATATATATATATATATATATATATTTTTTTTTTTATATATTTATTTATATTTATTATATAATACTTATACTAATATTTATTGTATTTAAAAATATTTGTTATTAAATCTGTGAAATGTTAGCAGTAGTGCAGACGACTCAAGTCACTAATACCAAATCACAAAAATAGCTTTAAATTATAAAAATAATATTTTATTTATTATTTAATTTCAGCTAATTGCCAGAAAAAACATCTGAGTTAAATATAAAATAGTTCAAACTTAAATAAATTATATTTAATAATCAATAAAAACTATTTACGTATTACTATTATTATGTTAAATAAAAACATTTAAATAAAAAAAAAAAAAAATTAAATATAGAAAATTTTAAATGACAAAAAATTCAAAAACAATTTTTGAAATAGTTTAAATAAATTGTATATATTTTTTCCAGCCAAACTAAAAAAACTAAGACTTTCTTCAGAAGAAAAACAAAATAGGAAATGCTGTGAAAAATGTCCTTGCTTTATTAAACATTGTTAAATATTTAAATTTCATGGCAAATAATTTAGTCTTCAACTGTAAATGTCTTTATTCAATGATACTAAAATCTGCATTTCAATGTGCCGACAGAATTTAGCACTTCTCCCTATCAGCCAATTACTTTGCGCGTAGTTAATAAGCATGATGACATCACCTATGGCAACAGAGATGACCCCGCCCTCACTGTCAGCTTCAGACGTCCCTCTATTCCTCAGTCTCAGCAGTTTTGTGAATACATTTGAAGGGAATGTTTTGTGAAACGAGCTCTGCTTCTTCTATTTCAGCTACACTGATCGATGGTTTACGGAAGATCGCTGTTCCCGCGGAGCTTTGTGGCAAATTTCTGCGGCTGGCCAATAACAACACTATTAGGGCAGTTGAGACCTGCGGCATCCTCTGTGGGACACTGGTATGACATTATTGTGCAACCTTCCACACACACACACACACCTCAGAAAATAAATCACCATAACTAAGACTTCAGTCAAGTTTCGTTTTTCACTTATAGACTAGCAGCAATATCAAAATGTGAATAAAAAAAACAGACACTACTAATTGTATTAATCTCTACTAATTCCTACTTCTAATAACACTTTAAAATGTATTTCTGCATTCATAAGCGCCACCTACAGTCAGAGAATACAATTGCACTTTCGTTCAGCTGTCTGCAGTTTTTCTCAGAAAGAAAGAAAGTTTTAAAGGCAAAATATGTGCAATTTTATCATTTAAACAATCAAAAAAACACTAGAACCTTACACTACCCGACAAGAGTCTTGTCGTCGAACCCAGTTTTAAAAGCAACAAATAATAACTTGACTTCTAGTTGATCATTTGGAAAATTGGATCCCGCATGGACCCTACTGGAACCCGCATGGACCCAAGATTCTCACAGAAATCAGTCAAGTTTGGTGAAGGAGAAATCATGGTTTGGGGTTACATTCAGTATGGGGGCGTGCGAGAGATCTGCAACATCAACAGCCTGAGGGATCAAGACATTTGTGCTGCCCATTACATTACAAACCACAGGAGAGGGACAATTCTCCAGCAGCATAGCGCTCCTTCTCATACTTCAGCCTCCACATCAAAGCTCCTGAAAGCAAAGAAGCTCAAGGTGCCCCAGGATTGGCCAGCCCAGTCACCAGAGATGAACATTATTGAGCATGTCTGGGGTAAGATGAAGGAGGAGGCGTTGAAGATGAACACAAAGACTCTTGATGAACTCTGGGAGTCCTGCAGGAACGCTTTCTTTGCCATTCCAGATGACTTTATTAATCAGTGATTTGAGTCATTCAGAGATGTATGATGCAGTCCTCCAAGCTCATGATGGAGTCAGACACAATATTCATTCTGTTTCCACTGCAGCATGACTTTATATTCTGTACTGGACATTATTTCTGTTCAAGACTTTAGTCTAAGCAGAGTCAGACCTTACTGCCCTAATGAAATCATTCATCATCAAGGCATGATCATATTTTATTGTGGTCAAATAAGCGTCATCTAGAGGCCTTTGCCTTTCATATGAGCCACTTCTGATACCAAATGATCAACTAGAAGTCAAAATATTATTTACTGTTCCTAAAACTTGGATAGACCACAAGACTTTTGTCAGGTAGTGTATATTTTTTGGGTATTTATGTTATCCCAAATGTTGTGAAGCATGTTCAAATCCAGAGAAATGAGCAGTTTTAACTAGTGCGGCGGAGCACGTGTGTATGTTCATGCTAATGACGACACACACACACTCAATTTCCGGTTTGGCTTTCTAGAAAGCAGTGAAACAGCCTTTAATATGTTGTGTGTTTTATTAGACGGCACAGAGCAACATATTAACTGAAGCCTAGTCAGCGCAATAGCCTAGTGGTTAGCGCGCTGCCATATGGTGCAGAAGCACGTCAGGGCGTCCTGAGTTCGTATCCCGGCTCATGGACATTTCCCGTTCCTACCCCCTCTCTCTCTCCCACTTTGCTTCCTGTCTGAAACGCTGTCCTATCCGCTTAATGAAGGCAAAAAGGCCAAAAATATTTTAAAAATAAATAAATAAATAACTGAAGCCTAAAATGTATTTAGATAAAACAGCGCTGCTTCTTTTCTCATCAGCAGTCGCGGCAGTGTTTCACTGTAATAAATGTTGAGTACTTTACTCATCATCAACATGATATTTGCTGGAGTCCTGTAGGATGATGAAGACTACAACTCCCATGAATCCACACTCAGTCACAGTCATCAAATAACGCCTTTGTTTGTTGTGAATAATGGCCCTCTAGTGGCCAAAGTTACAATTAGAATTCATTTTCTGGTGGGTGGCTCAGTGGTTAGGACTGAAAGACTGCTGTGTACAGTGCATGAAGAAATGTAAACTGAGGTCTATGTGTGTGTGTGTGTGTGTGTTTCAGAACAGGAACGCCTTCACTGTGACACACGTGGTGGTCCCGAAGCAGTGTGGGGGTCCAGATTACTGCGACACAGAAAACGAAGAGGAGCTGTTTCTGGTGCAGGACCAGTACAACCTCATCACTCTGGGCTGGATACACGTGAGTCACAAAACAGAGCTCAAAATTAAAGGGTTAGATCACCTGAAAATGATCATTCTGTTACTAATTACACACCCTTGGGTCAGTTGGCATTTCTTTTCTCCCCGTGTTGGCGTGGGTTTCCTCCGGGTGCTCCGGTTTCCCCCCACAAGTCCAAATACATGCGGTGTAGGTGATCTGGGTAAGCTAAGTTGTCAGTAGTGTATGTGTGTGAATGAGAGTGTATGGATGTTTCCCAGTGATGGGTTGCAGCTGGAAGGGCATCCGCTGCGTAAAGCATGTGGCGGATAAGTTGGCGGTTCATTCTGCTGTGGCGACCCCAGATTAAAAAAGGCACTAAGCCGAAAAGAAAATGAATGAATTACACACCCTCATGTCGCTTCTATCCCCTTGAGATCTTAGTTCATCTTCAGAACACAAATGAGAATATTTTAGATGAAATCTGAGAGCTCCCTCATCCCCCATAGACCGCGAGGATCCAGAAAGAAACCAGAAACGCAGTCAAAACAGTCCAAACTGTCTCCAGTGGATCAACTGTAATCATACGAAGTTCAACAAACACTTTTGCACACCAAAAAAACAGCTAAAATGACTTTCTCACTAATAATTTCCCATCAATATATATATATATATATATATATATATATATATATACAGGCAGTGCAGAAATATTAGGCAAATGAGTATTTTGACCACATCATCCTCTTTATGCATGTTGTCTTACTCCAAGCTGTATAGGCTCGAAAGCCTACTACCAATGAAGCATATTAGGTGATGTGCATCTCTGTAATGAGAAGGGGTGTGGTCTAATGACATCAACACCCTATATCAGGTGTGCATAATTATTAGGCAACTTCCTTTCCTTTGGCAAAATGGGTCAAAAGAAGGACTTGACAGGCTCCGAAAAGTCAGAAATAGTGAGATATCTTGCAGAGGGATGCAGCACTCTTAAAATTGCCAAGCTTCTGAAGCGTGATCATCCAACAATCAAGCGTTTCATTCAAAATAGTCAACAGGGTCGCAAGAAGCGTCTGGAAAAACCAAGGCGCAAAATAAACTGAGAACTGAACCATGAACTGAGAAAAGTCAAGCGTACAGCTGCCAAGATGCCACTTGCCACCAGTTTTGCCATATTTCAGAGCTGCAACATCACTGGAGTGCCCAAAAGCACAAGGTGTGCAATACTCAGAGACATGGCCAAGGTAAGAAAGGCTGAAAAACCACCACCACTGAACAAGACACACAAGCTGAAACGTCAAGACTGGGCCAAGAAATATCTCAAGACTGATTTTTCTAAGGTTTTATGGACTGATGAAATGAGAGTGAGTCTTGATGGGCCCGTGGCTGGATCGGTAAAGGGCAGAGAGCTCCAGTCCGACTCAGACGCCAGCAAGGTGGAGGTGGAGTACTGGTTTGGGCTGGTATCATCAAAGATGAGCTTGTGGGGCCTTTTCGGGTTGAGGATGGATTTAAGCTCAACTCCCAGTCCTACTGCCAGTTTCTGGAAGACACCTTCAAGCAGTGGTACAGGAAGAAGTCTGCATCCTTCAAGAAAAACATGATTTTCATGCAGGACAATGCTCCATCACACGCGTCCAAGTACTCCACAGCGTGGCTGGCAAGAAAGGGTCTAAAAGAAGAAAAACTAATGACATGGCCTCCTTGTTCACCTGAACTGAACCCCATAGAGAACCTGTGGTCCATCATCAAATGTGAGATTTACAAGGAGGGAAAACAGTACACCTCTCTGAACAGTGTCTGGGAGGCTGTGGTTGCTGCTGCACGCAATGTTGATGGTGAACAGATCAAAACACTGACAGAATCCATGGATGGCAGGCTTTTGAGTGTCCTTGCAAAGAAAGGTGGCTATATTGGTCACTGATTTGTTTTTGTTTTGTTTTTGAATGTCAGAAATGTATATTTGTGAATGTTGAGATGTTATATTGGTTTCACTGGTGAAAATAAATCATTGAAATGGGGATATATTTGTGTTTTGTTAAGTTGCCTAATAATTCTGCACAGTAATAGTCACCTGCACACACAGATATCCTCCTAAAATAGCTCAAACTAAAAACAAACTAAAAACTACTTCCACAAATATTCAGCTTTGATATTAATGAGTTTTTTGGGTTCATTGAGAACATGGTTGTTGTTCAATAATAAAATTAATCCTCAAAAATACAACTTGCCTAATAATTCTGCACTCCCTAAATATAAGCGAGGGTCATGAAGTCCAGAAGAGAAACCAAAAACATCCTCAGAATAGCTCATGTGTGTTTTGAGGTTGAGCTGTAATGTTGTGTGTATTCTGCCGTGTCTGTGTGTGTCTGTGTGTGTTTTATTGTGTCTGTCTCTCTGCTCCGCAGACTCACCCGACACAGACGGCGTTTCTGTCCAGCGTGGATCTGCACACACACTGCTCTTATCAGATGATGCTGCCCGAGTCCATCGCCATCGTCTGCTCGCCAAAATTCAACCAGTGAGTCCAGCACCCTCATTTTATTTACAGTTCTGTAATATTTCCCAAGTGATGTTGAACAGATTCAGGAATATTTTTTCTTCTGGAGAAAGTCTTATTTGTTTTATTTCGGCTAGAATAAAAGCAGTTCTTGATTGTTTTAAAGCCATTTTAAGTTCAATACTATTAGCCTCCTTAAGCTATATTAGTTTTGGATTGTCTCCAGAACAAACCACTGTTGTACAATGACTTGCCTAATTACCCTAATGCCGAGTTCAGACTGCATGATGTTCAAAGTAGTCGTGTCACAGATGTTTTCACACTGCATGACTATCTGGGCTAACGTTTCGTCGCTGCTTTGTTTACACTGCAAGATGGATCGACGACAGGGGGTTCACACTGCATGACTTTAAAATTGGAAGAATCGCCGACAACTTTGTCCAAACTACATCTCACAATCAAACACACGTAGTATATCTTTGATATTCACTACATAATGAGAAAGAAGCCTTTAATGGGGTAGAAAATGTAGATGTTTGCTCTCCTGAGTTTGAAGGGAATTAGTCATTTCTGCTCGACTTTTTTTTTTTTGACCCGGTTGTGGTTTTGCTCAGATGACACGTCAAACAGACATGCGTGCTCCTGCCAAATTTACACTAATTTTTCCTCCATTTCTTGCGTGCAAATAAACTGTAAATGAGCTTTTAACTTCTCCCCCAGCCTCCCGCTGACCTGCAGGTCACCACACTAGTGGATGCTGCTCTCTCATTGGCTGTAGGCCATCGCCGATGTTATTTTCAGTCAAAACTCAAGTCACACGGCATGATTTGAATCGCCGACAGCTCCAGATATTTAGCACGCCAGATATTTCTCTTTCAGGTCACGTCTTTGATAGTTCACACTGTGTGATTGTCACTCACGAGCACCGATTTGTCTGCCATTTCTCAAAAGCTGTCGGCGAGTCAAAATCGGGGTTAAAATCATGCAGTCTGAACAGTCTGATGTGTGTGTGTGTTTCTCACAGGACGGGTTACTTCAGACTGACAGATTACGGTATGGAAGAGATCTCCACCTGCGCTCAGAAAGGCTTTCACCCTCATCCCAAAGACCCTCCTCTGTTCACGGTACAACACACACACACACACACACACACACACACACACCACACTTTGTGGAATATCATTGAATTTTAAAGATCAATTCCAGACATGGGGTGACACGGTGGCTTAGTGGTTAGCACTGTGCCCTCACAGCAAGAAGGTCGCTGGTTCGAGTCCCAGCTGGAGCAGTTGTCATTTCTGTGTGGAGTTGGTGTGGGTTTCCCCCACAGTCCAAACACATGCGCTATAGGAGAAGAACAGATTTAGCTCTAAAATAATGTTCTGTTGAGTACATTTCTGTGTGAACTCCCCCTTTAACGTCACGCCTGCTGTTTGTATTGTTTTCCTCAGGGCGGCAGCCACATCATCATCACAGAAGATACGGTGTCCATGCTGGACCTGCGGTGATCCTCTCGTGAAACAGACAGACTCTGATCCTCCTCAAGCACTTTTTGGTGAGACACGAACACTAAACCCCAGAGCTCAGGAACGCAAACACCTCCACAGGCCTGCAGGATCCACAGCACAGGTGTATTTCTGTCATACACACCTCATCTGTACAAACACCATCACTGCAGGGGCTTTCTAAAGGGTTAGTTCACGCAAAAATCTGAACTATCTAATGATTCACTGTGGACTCACTGTGGACTGTTCACTTCTAATGAGATATTTTGTATAGTGTACAATGATTGGCTGATTTTTCATTATATAACACATTTGTCTGCAAGAAGTACTGCACACTCCTGTAAAAACGCAACAGTTTACACTACATGCATACACTCGAGGACATGAACGATTAGTTTGCGGCTTGTTCAAACTACTACTTTAAAATCAGCTGAATCAACACAATTCTTGAGGTTTTTTTGGAGACAACTCAATTGTTTTATGTTCAATCCACTTAAATCTGTAAACACAATTATCAAGTTAACTTAATCGATTTGTGTCGGGACAACATGGAGGAACGGCGCGGAGCCCAGCATTTTATTTAGTGTATTTGAGTTTAAAAATAATAGAAATGCAAGATTGTTTTCATTTGTTTTCCTTCGGCTTAGTCCCTTATTTATCAAGGGTCGCCACAGTGCAATGAACCGCCAACTATTCCAGCATATGTTTTACACGGCGAATGCCCTTCCAGCCGCAACCCAGTACTGGGAAACACCCATACACTCTTGCATTCACACACATACACTACGGCCAATTTGGCTTATTCAGTTCCCCTATAGCACATGTATTTGGACTGTGGGGGAAACCGGAGCACCCGGAGGAAACCCACAACAACACGGGGAGAACATGCAAACTCCACACAGAAACACCAACTGGCCAGGACTCAAACTAGCAACCTTCTTGCTGTGAGGCCACAGTGCTGCCCTATGATTGCTACATTAGTGTCTTCTTTCTTCCAGGTGATTGTACAGGTGTGTGTGTGTGTGTGTGGCTGAATAAGAGCGTTGTGTTGTGTGTGAACGGCTCCAATGGTTTATTTGTTATCAGGGAATTTAATAATGTCACACATGTTGATTTAAGCCTCGTTCATCATTAGAGCATGTGTGTGTGTGTGTGTGAGAACAAAGCCCGGCTGTGTTTTATGAATGAGGTCTATCATGTGGAGGTTTTGTGTGTGTAAATGTGATAAAGACATGATGATTGTCTGTGTGCTGAATTATTATAACTGAAAGTGCATGAAAGGGGTGGTTTACGCAAAAATTAAAATACTACATCATTTACTTGTTAACCTGAGTTCTGTCTTCTGTTGAACACAAATGAAGATATTTTGAAGAATGCTGGAAACCGGTAACCATTGACTTCTATAGTATTTGTTGTTTCTACTATGGAAGTCAATGGTTACAGGTTTTGAGCGTTTTTAATATCTTCTTTAGTGTTCACAGAAGAAAAAAAAAAAATGTTTTGGATCCACTTGAGGGGAAGTAAATTTTCATTAATAGATCAGCTATCACTTGAAACGCATATAAAGATATTTTGAAGAATGCTGAAAACCTGTAACCATTGACTGCTATAGTATATGTTGTTTCTACTATGGAATTCAATGGTTACAGGTTTTGAGCGTTCTTATTACCTTCTTAAGTGTTTGATAGAAGAAAAACAATGTTTTGGATGCACTTGAGAGGGAGTACATTTTCATTTTTGGGTGAACTATTCCTTTAAACGTGTAAAAAGATATTTTGAAGAATGTTGAAAACCTGTAACCATTGACTTCCATAGTAGAAACAACAAATACTATGGAAGTCAACGATTCCATACACAAAATATCTTAAACACATAAAAAGATATTTTGAAGAATGCTGGAAACCTGTAACCATTGACTTCTACTATGGAAGTCAATGGTTACAGGTTTTCAGCATTCTTAATATCTTCTTTAGTGTTTGATAGAAGAAGAAAAAATGTTTTGGATGCACTTGAGGGGGAGTACATTTTCATTTTTGGGTGAACTATCCCTTGAAAAACATAAGATATTTTGAAGAATGCTGAAAACCGTTAACTATCGACTTCCATAGTATTTGTTGTTTCTACTGTGGAAGTAAACGGTTACAGGTTTTGAGCGTTCTTAATAATATCTTTTTAAGTGTTGAGGGGGAATACATTTTCAATTTTGGGTGAACTATCCCTTTTTAACATGTAAAAGATATTTTGAAGAATGTTGAAAACCTGTAACCATTGACTTCCATAGTAGAAACAACAAATACTATGGAAGTCAACGGTTCCATGCACACATAAAAATATCTTATTTAAACCCATAAAAAGAAATTTTGAAGAATGCTGGAAACCGGTAACCATTGACTTCTATAGCATTTGTTGTTTCTACTATGGAAGTTAATGGTTACAGGTTTTGTGTTCTTAATAATATCTTCTTTAGTGTTGAAAGGGAGTACATTTTCATTTTTGGGTGAACTATCCCTTGAAACACATAAAAAGATATTTTGAAGAATGCTGAAAACCTGTAACCATTGACTTCTATAGTATTTGTTGTTCCTACTATGGAATTCAATGGTTACAGGTTTTAAGCGTTCTTATTACCTTCTCAAGTGTTTGATAGAAGAAAAACAATGTATTGGATGCACTTGAGGGGGAGTACATTTTCATTTTTGGGTGAACTATTCCTTTAAAAACATAAGATATTTTGAAGAATGCTGAAAACCGTTAACCATCGACTTCCATTGTATTTGTTGTTTCTACTATGGAAGTCAATGGTTACAGGTTTTTGAGCTTTCCTTATAATACCTTTACTGTTGAGGGCGAGTACATTTTCATTTTTGGGTGAACTATCCCTTTAAAGGTGTAAAAAAATATTTTGAAGAATGCTGAAAACCTGTAACCATTGACTTCCATAGTAGAAACAACAAATACTATGGAAGTCAACGGTTCCATACACAAAATATCTTAAACACATAAAAAGATATTTTGAAGAATGCTGAAAACCTGTAACCATTGACTGCCGTAGTTTTTGTTGTTTCTACTAAGGATGTCAATGGTTACAGGTTTTGTGTTCTTAATAATATTTTCTTTAGTGTCGAGGGGGAGTACATTTTCATTTTTGGGGGAACTATCCCTTTAAACATGTAAAAAGATATTTTGAAGAATGCTGAAAACCTGTAACCATTGACTGCCATAGTTTTTGTTGTTTCTATTATGGAAGTCAATGGTTACAGGTTTTAAGTGTTCTTAATAATATCTTCTTTAGTGTCGAGTGGGACAAAATTTTATTTTTAGGGTGAAATTGAAACACTTCAGATATTTTGAAGAATGCTGGAAACCTGTAACCATTGACTTCTATAGTATTTGTTGTTTCGACTATGGAAGTCAATGGTTACAGGTTTTAAGTGTTCTCAATATTTTCTTTAGTGTTGAAGGGGAGTACATTTTATTTTTGGGTGAACTATCTCTTTAAACATGTAAAAAGATATTTTGAAGAATGCTGGAAACCTGTAACCATTGACTTCCATAGGATCCTACTATTTATCAGAGAAGAAAAAAGACCACAGTGGCTTCTCCTACCGCACAAAACTGCATTTCTCTGTCTGATATTTGCCGCCGGTTCATTAGGAAGTTATTCTCTTTGACTGATTGAATGCAAACGCTGCTGTATTCACTAATATTTTATGCAATATTTAAATTTTCCACATAAAAAAAATGAATGCAAACACGGCTAATGGTTACCGGCTTCTTCAAAATATCTCGAGATGATTAAATATGAACTTTTAGGTGAACTATCTCTTTAATAAAGTCATTTTGTATTACTGTAACCACATGAAGGAGCCACTTCACCACTGACCTGCTGAGAATGATGTTCTCTTGATGAGGAATCAGTCAGAAACACTAGAGAAACCGTGACTGACAGGAAGTCTACTGTCTTTATTGATCTGATCTGCTGTTAGTGTGATGTATAAATATTAAGAACCATCCGGAGACTGATCTGAAATCACTCTGAATCATAAATTACCATTAAAAAAACACAAACATTGAACAGTTGTCATGATCGACAGTATCTGTATATTTAAAGATGATTTCGTGTCTCTGCTGTGTGTGTGCGCTCAATCAGTCTCTCTCTCAGCCCATAATCATCTGCTGTTGAATGTTTTGGGCCGGACT
>LR812526.1:65194244-65306744 GCA_903798195.1 Danio kyathit
TTTACTATTTCCGGTCAAAATGTTAAGTGTGGAAGCGTCCATACCGCTGATATTGCCCACAGTACACTGCGCGTTGGACGTGAATTCGATTAGAACTACAAAACGCGGGTGAAAAGTGTAAACAAACTACAAACATGATGGACGCGCGAGACCAACCGTCAAGCAGAGAGGCTTCGGTAAAGATGTTTGTATGACTGTTACTTAATATCTAGCCCACTGGAGAATATTTAAATAGCGTTGTCTGTGTTATATTTCATCTGCAACAACAATACTGAACTTATAGAAAGACGTGTTTGGACATTACCGTCTGAATGCAGAATTATCTAAAGACCTGAGGAGATTTCTCTGCATGAAAGACTCGTGAATGGGAGATTATCCTGCTGCTGCTTCTCCAATAAGGTAGGAAATTAAATACGACAGAAATGTGGATGATTGACAGGGCTCTTAACTAAGCAACACAACGATCTGTGTAACGAGGAAGTAGTGTGTCCCAAAGCTTGCATACTTTTCTGTTACACACTCAAAAGTAGATATTTTTCCTCCACAAAAAAAGTACATACTTTTAGGTCGTAGTATAAGTATGCGAATTGGGACGCAGCATCTCTCTTTATTTTGGTTTTAAAGATGACTAAAATAATATAACGTGATCAACAATTTCCCTCAAATTAATGAACGCTTGAAAACACACTGCTGTCATCACTCCCTCACTGTTTTTAAGCGTGTCTGAGATTCTTCCTTCTGTTGAACACGAGTGAAGATCTTCTGAAGAATGCTGGAATAAAAGCAGCCGCTGACCTCCATGGTGTTTTTGTTCCTATAATGAAAGTCAATTGCCAACATTCTTCTGAATATCTTCTTTTGTGTTCAACAAATGAAAGAAACTCATAAAGGTTTAGAGGGATCATACAATTTGGGCTGAACTATTCCTTTAATCTGAACAGTTCACGAGTGTAGAATGTCCAGAAAGTGAGTAAATGTGTGTGTGTGTATATATATACATACACTACCTGACTAAAGTCTTGTGGTGGATCCCAGTTGTAAGAGCAACACATAATAACTCGACTTCTAGTTGATAATTTGGAAAATCTGATCATTCAGAATCATCTGTTGATCTGCATCTCAATCATCAATAATACTGTAGAAGATCTACTGGAACCAGCATGGACTCAAAATTCTCACAGAAATCAGTCAAGTTTGGTGAAGGAGAAATCATGGTTTGGGGTTACATTCAGTATGGGGGCGTGCGAGAGATCTGCAACATCAACAGCCTGAGGTATCAAGACATTTGTGCTGCACATTACATTACAGACCACAGGAGAGGGACAATTCTTCAGCAGGATAGCGCTCCTTCTCATACTTCAGCCTCCACATCAAAGCTCCTGAAAGCAGAGAAGGTCAAGGTGCTCCAGGATTGGCCAGCCCAGTCACCAGACATGAACATTATTAAGCATGTCTGGGGTAAGATGAAGGAGGAGGCGTTGAAGATGAACACAAAGGATCTTGATGAACTCTGGGAGTCCTGCAGGAACGCTTTCTTTGCCATTCCAGATGACTTTATTAATCAGTGATTTGAGTCATTCAGAGATGTATGATGCAGTCCTCCAAGCTCATGATGGAGTCAGACACAATATTCATTCTGTTTCCACTTTATATTCTATACTGGACATTATTTCTGTTCAAGACTTTTGTCTAAGCAGAGTCAGACCTTACTGCCCTAATTAAATCATTCAACATCAAGCCATGATCAGAGTTTATTTTGCTAAAATAAGCGTCATCTAGTGGTCTTTGCCTTTCATATAAGCCACTTCTGACACCAAATGATCAACTAGAAGTCAAGTTATTATTTGCTGTTCCTAAAACTTGGATAGGCAGCTAGTGTACACATTTTATAGTGATCTACATGTCACAGACAGTAGATGGGATCAGTGTGTACCTGTGGGTGAGCTCAGGTGTGTCTGCGCACTCGTCCTGTAGAGCAGCAGGGGGCGGCGGAGGGTTTTTAGGAGGACCACCAAACAACATCGCCTCAGTCGTTTCCGCTTCATCCAAAGGCCCTGAAACACTCTCATCCATCACCAGCACTTCCTGTGCAGGACCAGTGACATCAGGCAGCTCTGAAGAAACGTCTTGTCTGGATGTTAGGTCACTTTCTGTCTCTTCCAGAAGTGTACTGCTCTCATTAAACTCATCCAGAAGTGTGTTTTCTGCGCTTGCATTTAGCTGATCTTGAAGTGTGTTTTCTGCGCTCGCATTAAGCTGATCCTGAAGTGTGTTTTCTGCGCTCGCATTAAGCTGATCCTGAAGTGTGTTTTCTCTGCGCTCGCATTAAGCTGATCCTGAAGTGTGTTTTCTGCGCTCGCATTAAGCTGATCCTGAAGTGTGTTTTCTGCGCTCGCATTAAGCTGATCCTGAAGTGTGTTTTCTGCGCTCGCATTAGGCTGATCCTGAAGTGTGTTTTCTGCACTGCTTGGATTAGTCTGCTCTGCCTTTATGTCTTCTGCGCTCACATTCCCTTCTGCAGTTTCCTGTTCTCCTTCGATTTCCTCTGTATCTTCTGTCTTCTTCTCCTCTGCTGGTGAAATGTCTTGCTCTTCCTCCTCTTCTTTCATCTGGATCTCTTCCGGTTCTCTCTCGTCTTTCTCTTCTTCTTCTTCTCTCTGTCCGTTTATCTGCAGTTTTCCTTCATCATCATCTCTGTCGTCCTCATCCTCCTCGTGTTCAGATGAAGATCTCTCGGCTTTGGTGAGGAGCTGAAGAGTGACGTTCTAGGATTGGAAAAAACACTCGTCATCTGTAGTCAGATTCTGATGAATTAAGGATTTAGTCATTTAAAGGGCGTCTATGATGCAAAAATCAACTATTGTTAGCCGTATGGACAGAACTGTGTGCAGGTATACAGGCAGTGCAGAATTATTAGGCAAATGAGTATTTTGAGCACATCATCCTCTTTATGAATGTTGTCTTACTCCAAGCTGTATAGGCTCGAAAGCCTACTACCAATGAAGCATATTAGGTGATGTGCATCTCTGTAATGAGAAGGGGTGTGGTCTAATGACATCAACACCCTATATCAGGTGTGCATAATTATTAGGCAACTTCCTTTCCTTTGGCAAAATGGGTCAAAAGAAGGACTTGACAGGCTCCGAAAAGTCAAAAATAGTGAGATATCTTGCAGAGGGATGCAGCACTCTTAAAATTGCCAAGCTTCTGAAGCGTGATCATCCAACAATCAAGCGTTTCATTCAAAATAGTCAACAGGGTCGCAAGGAGCGTGTGGAAAAACCAAGGCGCAAAATAACTGCCCATGAACTGAGAAATGTCAAGCGTGCAGCTGCCAGGACGCCACTTGCCACCAGTTTTGCCATATTTCAGAGCTGCAACATCACTGGAGTGCCCAAAAGCACAAGGTGTGCAATACTCAGAGACATGGCCAAGGTAAGAAAGGCTGAAAAACCACCACCACTGAACAAGACACACAAGCTGAAACGTCAAGACTGGGCCAAGAAATATCTCAAGACTGATTTTTCTAAGGTTTTATGGACTGATGAAATGAGAGTGAGTCTTGATGGGCCCGTGGCTGGATCGGTAAAGGGCAGAGAGCTCCAGTCCGACTCAGACGCCAGCAAGGTGGAGGTGGAGTACTGGTTTGGGGTGGTATCATCAAAGATGAGCTTGTGGGGCCTTTTCGGGTTGAGGATGGAGTTAAGCTCAACTCCCAGTCCTACTGCCAGTTTCTGGAAGACACCTTCTTCAAGCAGTGGTACAGGAAGAAGTCTGCATCCTTCAAGAAGAACATGATTTTCATGCAGGACAATGCTCCATCACACGCGTCCAAGTACTCCACAGCGTGGCTGGCAAGAAAGGGTCTAAAAGAAGAAAAACTAATGACATGGCCTCCTTGTTCACCTGAGCTGAACCCCATAGAGAACCTGTGGTCCATCATCAAATGTGAGATTTACAAGGAGGGAAAACAGTCCACCTCTCTGAACAGTGTCTGGGAGGCTGTGGTTGCTGCTGCACGCAATGTTGATGGTGAACAGATCAAAACACTGACAGAATCCATGGATGGCAGGCTTTTGAGTGTCCTTGCAAAGAAAGGTGGCTATATTGGTCACTGATTTGTTTTTGTTTTGTTTTTGAATGTCAGAAATGTATATTAGTGAATGTTGAGATGTTATATTGGTTTCACTGGTGAAAATAAATCATTGAAATGGGGATATATTTGTGTTTTGTTAAGTTGCCTAATAATTCTGCACAGTAATAGTCACCTGCACACACAGATATCCTCCTAAAATAGCTCAAACTAAAAACAAACTAAAAACTACTTCCACAAATATTCAGCTTTGATATTAATGAGTTTTTGGGTTCATTGAGAACATGGTTGTTGTTCAATAATAAAATGAATCCTCAAAAATACAACTTGCCTAATAATTCTGCACTCCCTGTAGAGTCTCCGCAGTCATATTGGCGTGATGGAAACCCAAAAAGTCTTTTTTTTTTCCATTTCCTGACGTTAAAATAGGATCCAAATCTCAACGTGACGTAGGAGTTCGGTTTTCTCCACCTACCAAATTTATTGACAGGCATAGTAACGTGTATAAAAATGCCCACAGGACAGGATTTGCAAAGAAACTGGGATTAAAAGATCTGTTCAGCTCTCTGTGATCAGCTGCAGATCAAGACTAAAATGTTTTCAAAACAGCATGTTTGTAATAAATACAGTAAAATCGATGTGTTTGTGTGTGTACTGTAATCTTGGTAACAGCATTTGTGTGACTCATCGCTGCAGAAAGGCTTGATTAAACTCCACCACAAACACATCAATTAAACTTGCTTGGTATTTTTGACTAATTAACTGATTCTCTGCTTCATCTGGTCTGTCTCTGTCACTGACTGCTGTTTATCTGACATAACGCAGTAGAAACAGACACGCATGATGTAACGGTGGGCGGGGAGAACCAGCTCATTTGCATTTAAAGGCACTGGCTACAAAAGCAGCTACGCTCTGATTTAAGCTCAAAACGGGCATTTTAAACATTTTGTATTAAATAATCTGATGGGTGTTTTGAGCTGAAACTGTACAGACACATTCGGGAGACACTAAAGACTTCTCTTACATCTTGTAAAAGGGGTAAAATAGGTGCCCCTTACATAGATAGCTATTGCAGGAAGTCAGCAAAAAGGGTTATAATAAATGCACAAATACATCAGATTTGAAAAGTAAATATCAGGAAAAAGGAGTCTCAGAAACTTAAATATCCTCGTCTGTATTGCAGTTTATATTACATTTACCATGGAAATGACTGGCGCATTTGTATAACACTCCAAAGTTCAGAAATCTGAGGTCTGCTGCTTGCGGCTGAGGTCAAATGTGTCGCAAAATACAAAACAAATGCAAAGAGTCGACGACTGATCACTAGGCCAATAGTCTCAGGTATTACACACAGACCTGATATATAATACAAATTATTGGGACCTGACCTGACTATTTAAAACATACAAAATGATTGAGTCCTCTGTAGGGTTGTCACGATACTGGAATTCGGCACCAATCGATACTGAAATTTAAAAAACGTCCATTTCCTAACATTTGAGCGCTGTTGAGCGCGTTCTTAAACATCACTGATTGGCCATTGTGTTCACGTGCTCAACAGAAATGACTGTGATTGGCTGTGAAGGTCATCAGTTCACTGAACTCACCACTGTTTACTGAGTGTAACCACAGAGACAGGGACACTGGAGGGTTTTAAAGCTGTGAAGATCAGCTGGTCTGTTTATGAGCTGACATGCATATCTGCTGATGAATCGACTGATCTTCACTGCTTTAAAACATTCCAGTGTCCTCTACTTCTAGCCCCTATGATCCTTTGCACAGGGAGGCTGTTTGGTGTCACATACTGCACTCTATTCAGAGTCCATATGCCCCAACACCTTTGAAGCTGTCCCTGCGGAGCGTGAACCCTTTCCAAATGGACCACAATGGCTGCATTCCAGTCCAATTATTTATCCCCTTCACTCACTAACTTCCCTTCGTCTCATTCCCTCGGATGTACATCACTGATTACATTACACAAGTGTCCGATACTAACGGAGACTCTGTCTGAATGGGTTTAAAGCAGGGGTGTCCAAACTCGGTCCTGGAGGGCCGGTGTCCTGGAGAGTTTAGCTCCAACCCTAATCAAACACACCTGAACCAGCTAATCAAGCTCTTACTAGATATACTAGAAACCTCCTGAAAGGTGTACTGACGTTGGAGATAAACTCTCTAGGACACCGGCCCTCCAGGACCGAGTTTGGACATCCCTGGTTTAAAGGGAATGCCCTAAACCCACTTAGGAACTACACTGTTGTGATGCCACAATTGCAATGCATTTTGGGACATATAGGGGCTGGAGTGAACATATGAAGCAGAGCTCTTCAAAGCGATTAGTGCATAGGGATGAGCCCTACTGGAATGGAGCGCAGTGAGAGTGTTTGAAAGATGTTCGCTCACCTTGATAGTGCTGACCAGCACTCGGAGAACAGCACTTCCAGTGTACGTCTCAGTCAGATCAAACTCTCCTCTGAGCGACTGAAACACTCCATTCATCACACGCTTCACCTGAAAACACACACACACACACTTCAGAAAAGTGAGCTCCATCCTCACTATATGATGCAAAACAAAATAAGTTTGATTGATTCACTTAAAGGGATAGTTCACCCAAAAAGGAAAATTCTGTCATAATTTGCTCATCAGGGCTGGAGTGGGACTCTTTTTCAGCCCTGGAGTTTCAAGCCTTAGACCGGCCCACCTCAGTTCACGACTGACTATATTAAAATAAGGTCATTTCCAATTCAGTTTCTAATGACACATCATGTCTTTAAGGAAGCAGCTGCTTTAGAACTTAAATGTTTTTCATAAATATGAGAACATTAAGGCGTAGCTAAATCTCCAACACTATTCTTTAAAACATCATCACAATGTCCTTTCTGAATATCTGAATATATATTCTGTGCCAAATTCTTTATAGATATCCAGTCCTTTGTAACGGTGGTCACACAAAAGATAAAAATAAAATATGTACACCTACATCAGTAACCCAAACAGTATTATGTCTTAACACTAAAAATGAAAAAATATTAAATGAAATAAATTACTGAGGTGAGATTTGAACTCGGGTCTGCAGCGTCCTAACGCAACGAGCTGACCACTGAACCACAATGGCGCTTGGAATAAAACAGAAGTATTGAGAGAGAGTCTTTTAACCACAGTGTTACTTTCTATTGATGGCTTAATCTTTTCTCCCCTTTTTAGATTTCTGATCAAGTGATGTCAGATTTATTACTGTAGTGAATCATCTGACTTTCATTGAGCAGGTGTAATATTCATTAATATTAATTATTTGAATTCTTATATTCACTAAGGTGCCGCTGTTTGGGGGGGAATGATAGATACGTCATCATTAACCTGCAGGCTGCATTTTGCTCACGGGGCTGCGAGAAAATAAATAAAAAGAGCGGAGCTGCGGCAAAATAATGAATAAAAGAGTGAGGCTATGGTCAAATAAATAAATCAATGAAAAAAGTGCGACTGCTGAGAGTGCAAGCAGCTAGGGACACCGGCCCTCGGGGCCAAAAAACCAACCGGCCCACCGGGAATTCTCCCGGTCCTCCTGATTAGCCAATCCGGGCCTGTTGCTCATACTTGTGTTTCAAACCTTTATGAGTTCTTCTGTTCTATTAAACACAAGAGACCTGCTGTAACCATTGACTTCTACAGTATTTGATCTTCCTAATATGGAAGTCAATGCTTACATGTTTTCAGCATTCTTCAAAATATCTTCTTTTGTGTTCAACAGAAACTCATAAAGGTTTGGAACCACTTGAGGGTGGGTAAACCGTGAGAATTTCTATTTTGGGGTGAACTATCGCTTTAAATACTTACTAACAATGAAATGTAGATACAGTTGAAGTCAGAATTATTAGCCCCCCTGTATATATTTTCCCCCAATTTCTGTTTAACGGAGAGCAGATTTCT
Organism: Danio kyathit; assembly: GCA_903798195.1. Taxonomy (NCBI): domain Eukaryota; kingdom Metazoa; phylum Chordata; class Actinopteri; order Cypriniformes; family Danionidae; genus Danio; species Danio kyathit. The sequence goes on from LR812526.1 coordinate 65,202,265, forward strand.
TCAACACATTTCTAAACATAATAGTTTTAATAACTCATCTCTAATAACTGATTTATTTTATCTTTGCCATGATGACAGCACATTTCCCAGAAATGGATTGCAGCTGGATGGGCATCCGCTGCGTAAAAACATGCTAGATATGTTGGCGGTTCATTCCGCTGTGGCGACCCCGGATTAATAAAGGGACTAAGCCGAAAAAAAAAATGAATGAATGATGACAGCACATTATATTAGACTAGATATTCTTCAAGACACTAGTATTCAGCTTAAAGTGACATTTAAAGGCTTAACTAGGTTAATTAGGGTTTAAAACAATTAAGAACTGCTTTTATTCTAGCCGAAATAAAACAAACAAGACTTTCTCCAGAAGAAAAAATATTAACGGAAATACTGTGAAAAATTCCTGAATCTGTTCAACATCATTTGGGAAATATTGGTGACCTCTCCTGCGGTGTCCGTCTGCTGCTGCTGCTCCGTCAGTCTCTTCTCCAGCTCTGAAACCCTCGTCTCCTCCTGCTGCTTCAACAACACCACTCTCTGCTCCAGCAAACAGCACTGAAATGCACACAAAACACACTCTGCTCCAACAAACAACTCTGAAACACACACCAGCTTTTGAGTTATTAAAGTCCACATGAACCGGAAGCTGCGACAGTTTTTTTGTTCGTATTGTGACGCAGTTCCTAGAGAAACGGAATATTAAATGAGAAAACAGTGGGTGTGGCTTGTTTTTCCTACTGCGAGCTGATTGGATGTAGTAAAGTAGGTGTGTCATTCAGAGAGATGGGGGAAGGGTTTGGGGAGAGTTATTACAGCCTATCAGACTCCTCACCATTTCTGTTTGTTGTAATAGTGACAGCTGGAGGGGCGTGGTTAAGTATGTTAGCCACACCCAATACCTAATCTGAGAATTTAACTGAAAACAAACAAATTAAAGATCACAAGGGCAAACCATTTTCTCTCTTAATGACATGCACAGATGAATTGTTCACCACAGAACTAGCAATGCCAGCTAACATAATCAATACGGTTAGTTTTAATTTCATGTGTACTTTAAAAAAAAAAAAAAAGTAATTACCTTCAATGCATTTGTAGCTTTCATCGTGAGTTTATTTATATTAATTAATGCTAACATTACGCCTCATTCACATGGGGCTTCAGCCTCAACGCTTGACAGAGGGCGTGTCTGAAGTTGGGGCTGACACGATCATCATTAAAACGCATTAAGTTTTGCTACGGTTACGCCATCTGTCCACACTACGCCAGAGTTTTCGAGGCCCAAAAACGGAGCGTTTTGACAACGCTGGAGAGGCCATTTTCATTCTAAAGCGCTGCTGCTCAGTGTGGATGGGAGGCGGGGCTGCTGAGATTCGCTACCTGATTGGGGCTTTTGGGTCATTGCGTATCCTTCCCTTATTCGTCAAGCCCCTATCACATGACTATAACGCTACCGGAAGACGGCAGACCAGCCTTCACTATAAACAACAACATGGACACAGAAATGGGAGCGTTGTTTGCACTATTGTCCGTTTTAGGCGCCATTGTGCAGTTAAACTCTGCCTTTTTTACTACAGCAGCTGCATATATTCGCAAGAGGCAAGCTATTGTTCCAGCACTCGCTAATCGCTCGCGTTCATCGTTCAACCAGCGTTTGTTGACTAACAATAACCAAATGCCGAGCAAGACACATGTTTCCTGTTTATACTTGAGCGCGCATGAGCAGAGTGCACGAATGGTCACGTGATATACGTTTTTGGTGGAGTAGTGTGGACGGAGATATGTTTAGAAACGCTAGATGTGGACGCGGATCGTTTTTGATCTAAAACGCCGTTTCAAAACAAAAACGCATTAGTGTATGCTGGATAAAGCCTGGTTTATACTTCTGCGTCAAGTGATCGGCGTGACCCACGGCGCAAGCCTCGCGCATAGCCGTGCATTTATACTTCTGTGCGCTGTTTCTGTTTCACTGCAATACTCTTCTGAAACACTAGCTGGCAGTAGGTGTTTATGTTTCTCTGTGTCGAGTTTCTTCACTGGTGTTTTTGTGTTTTCTGAACTCTTCCTTAATGTACAAGTGGCTCAAATTCGCTCATTCTGAGGCAGGAACCGGCGGACGAGCAACAACTTTAATCATGAGGTAAACACAAAACAACAGTCTCCATCCGGAGCTCCTTCACGGGACGGGTGTAAACACTTGCTGCATCGGGCGCACGGCTCTCACCTCTGCACACACTCGTCAGCGCTACCAAGCCGACCAATCACAGAGCTTGCGCTACGCGCACACGTTACATTTTTTGAGAGGCGCGCGTCAACGTCGCCGACGGTTACGGCAAGGGGCTATGCGTCCACGCATAGGCTGCGCCGTGGCATACGCGTGCGCTTGACGCAGAAGTATAACCCCCTGATGAATAAAGAGACTAAGTTGAATGAAAATGAATGAATGAATATTATATTTACTATTGAGTTCACACAAATATGGAGATGTTTTGTTGATTATGATGACATGTATTTGTTTTTGAATAATTGTTTTTAATGATAAATAACACTGCTTGATGTAAATTAATCAAAATCAACTTGATTCAAAAACATAAACAATAAGAAAGTGTTTGACCTTTTCTCTGAAGGCCAGCAGCTCTTCACTCTGGTCCTGCTGCTGGAGCAAACGCTGATCCTCTGAATCACGAGACTTCTTTAGAGCATTAAACTACCAACAGGAAACAATAATAATGTTAGTTTCAGTGATTTACATTCAACGCAATGCAATTATTCTGCAGGGTTTGTGAGCAGTATGCAGAGATGTGCACTGCTGCAGAGGTTGTGTGGGTTTTGTTGTTCTGTTTCTGTAATGTTTGACTTTTTTTTAGAGGGCGCCTATGATGAAAATCATCTTTTGTGTTTGGACAGAACTGTGTGTAGGTATAGTGTGTCCACTGTCATGTTGGGGTGATATAAACACAACAAGTCGCTTTTTTAAAACTTTCCTGAAGTTAATATAGGATCTAAATCCCTCCCATTATGAGGAACACCACAACATGACGTAGGCGTGCAGTTTTCACCACCCACCGATTGATTGACAGACGCCATGTTTCTATAATAACCCCGTGTTGGTGTGGGTTTCCTCCGGGTGCTCCGGTTTCCCTCACAGTCTAAACACATGCGCTATAGGGGAATTGATGAACTAAATTGGCCATAGTGTATGAGTGTGTGTGTTAATGAGGGTGTATGGGTGTTTCCCAGTACTGGGTTGCAGATGGAAGGGCATCCGCTGCATGAAACATATGTAATGTAATGTGTATTTATATAGCGCATTTATTGTGTATGACAATACACCCAAAGCACTTCACAATCATGAGGGGGGGGGGTCTCTCCACACCACCACCAGTGTGTAAGCGTCCACTGGTGTAGTGTGACGGCAGCCACGGGACAACAGCACCAGTGCGCTCCCCACACACCAGCTATTGGTGGAGTCAAGAGACAGTGATAGAGCCAATTCGGTGGATGGGGATGATTGGGAGGCCGTGATGGGTAAGTGCCAATTGAGGGACTATTCTATATGCTGGAATAGTTGGCGGTTCATTCTGCTGTGGCGACCCCTGATAAATAAGGGACTAAGCCAAAGGAAAATAACTGAATGCATGTGTGTGCATGTCTATATGTTTGTATGTACGCGTGTTTACCTTCTCCTGCAGCTGTGTGAGTTTGCTCTGCAGTGTGTCTCTGTGTTCGCCGAGTTCAGATGTTTCTCTCCTCTGCTGTTCACGTGCGGCAGCTACAGCCTGATCACACTTCACCTGCCACTCCTGCTCCAGATCCACCTGCAGCTGAGACAGCTACACACACACACATTTGAAGACAGAATTATTAACCCCTTAGTATACCCCCCCCCCCCCCCCCCAATTTCTGTTTAACGGAGAGAAGATTATTCTCAACACATTTCTAATCATAATAGTGTTAATAACTCATCTCTAATAACTGATTTATTTTCTCTTTGCTATGATGACAGCACATAATATTAGACTAGATATTCTTCAAGACACTAGTGTTCATCTTAAAGTGACATTTAAAGGCTTAATTAGGGTAAAGTTAGGGTAATTAGGCAAGTCATTGTATAAAACTGGTTTGTTCTGGAAACAATCCAAAACTAATATTGCTTAAGGGGGCTAATAATATTGACCTTAAAATGGCTGTAAAAAAATTAAAAACTGCTTTAATTCTAGCCGAAATAAAACAAATAAGACTTTCTCCAGAAGAAAAAATATTATAGGAAATACTGTGAAAAATTCCTGAATCTGTTCAACATCATTTGGAAAATATTTGAAACAGAAAAAATAATTCACAGGAGGGCGAATCATTTTAAACTTCAACTACACGCACACATGTAGTGGAATGACAATAAAGCTCAACTCCACCACGTCACCTGTTGTAACACTTTAGTTTAAGTACCAATTATTACAAACCATGAACTACTGGCTAATTATCTGCATATTAATAATAATAATAATATATTGTTATTAGCACGTTACCTGTTGTGCTGCTGCGTGGTCAGTGCTGGTTCTGGCTCTGCGTAACTGGCTCCTGAGGTTTTCCATCTCCTGCTGTCCTGCTCTCCTCAGCTCCTCCAGCTCTTCATCACAGCGCTGTCGCTCCGCCTGCCACTTCCTCTTCCTCTCCGAGAGAGTCTGAAACACACAAACACACTCAATGATCACAGTCGGGTAAAAGTCATGTCAAAAAAAAAGAATGAATTAGTGGATTAATGATGTTTCAACAAACTGAAAGTCTAATCACAATTTTAATCACATTCCTATATATATATATATATATATATATATATATATATATATATATATATATATATAATTGTTATTATAATTTCTTTTTAATACATTTACATTTTAAATATTATATGCATACTTTAATTAGATTAAAATGACAGATTTAATTAGATATAATTTATAATTTTTTAATATACATTTTGGCAGTTAATATCAATTATTTTATATCAATGTAAGTTATTTAAATTACTTTTTATAATTAGCTTGTCTAAAAACTAACTTAATTAATGAGTAATTTAATTACTGGCCTCAATACTTCCTTAAAATCCATATTAATTTATAATGCATCTATACTTGTCTGGCAAATCTAACCTTCTTTAATAGAAAAATCAAGATAATCTGCAATAAATAAATAAATAAATAATAATAAAAGAAAATTATATTTATTTGTGTGTGTGTTTTTAAATAATAAAAAAATAATAATTCTAAAAAAATATAAAAAATAATATAAATTATATAAATATTTGTTATTGGCCACAATTTAAGTTAATTTTTTTGTTTTAGCAGTTTACATTTTTAGCAGTTTAATAGTGACCTAAGTCAGGGGTTGTCAATCTTTTTCACTGCGGGGCCCACTTCTTTCTCCGATCAATTTTTGAAGGCCCACCTGTCTGAGATTTTCTCTAAAATGCTTGTTTGAAATGCTCATTTAAACCTTTATTTATTAACAAACAAACAAACAAAAACAAATAAACAAACAAATATATATATATATATATATATATATATATATATATATATATATATATATATATATATATATATATATATATATATATATACACACACACACACACACATTTGTTGTGCTTTCTATTATTTTCTATTATAACGTCTGTTATAAAACACTCACAGGACATTAATTTGATATACATTAATATTAAAGTTCACACAAAAATACACAAAGAGAGACTTTCACTTTCACTTCACGCATAGTTTGTGAATGAACAGACGTGTAGTAGTTGCAGACGCGATCATGAGACTGTTTTTGAACTGAGTTTGAAGTAATCAATCAGAGAACAGGAGAAAGCGCATTACTTCGATCACTGTAATATAGCATATTAATAATAGAACACAAAAATTATAGTATAATACTGAGAGTTCATTTTAAGCTATCTCGCGGCCCACCTGCAGGATCGCTTAGGCCCACTAGGTTGAGAATCCCTGACGTAAGTAATAATAAATAAGTTTATACTTTGTACCTCAATGTCGGGACAGATCAACACACTGACACTAGAGGGTGCCACTAACTCGGTTATTTCTCGTGTCCACAGAATATAACCTTCCCTGTAATTTAGTCGACTCTTTATTCCAACGTGATCAATAAACTACTAGTCAGTCGACAATTCCAACTGTTAAAATATTGTCCAGTTGAATTGAGTAGCCTAATATACTTTAGCATTACACCCTTTATCACTTTCACTTTCCTTCAGCTTAGTCCCTGTTGTTAATAGTTTTAATTATTTAGACAATATATTTTTATAAATTTGCAGTATCATCTAAACTTGTGAAACTTTCAGGTGTTCAATTTGAGGTGCCCGGCTGTAGCACTGAATTAATGAAGACATAAGGACAGATGACTTACAGAGAATAACAACAAATGTGCGTCCTGCGGCTGTATTTATATTTTTTACATTTTTATTGTACATACAGTAGAGCGCACGTGGTTGTGACATGCAAATGTGAGGGCGGAAAAACTGCACAGCCGCACACGCATTCAACGTGATTTCATAATCTTGCATATTGTCAGCGGCTTCATCACATTATTGGACTACACAATATTATTATGTTATATACACAGTAGCCTATGTAGGTCTTCAATTACATCCCTGAAAGACATCCGGAATGAAGCGGGTCATCTGCTTTGATGATGATGGAGAGACTATTTCGTAATCTCCGTTACTGTATAATGATGGTTTGTTCTGTAGACTATCGAAAAAAAAATTTGCTTAAAGGGGTTAATAGTTGGATCCTAAAAATGGCTTTTAAAAAATTAAAAACTGCTTTTATTCTAGCCGAAATAAAACAAATAAGACTTTCTCCAGAAGAAAAAATATTATCAGACATACTGTGAAAATTTCCTTGCTCCGTTAAACATCATTTGGGAAATATTTAAATTTCAAAGGGGGCTAATAATTCTGACTTCAACTGTATATGTATATATGTATATATGTATCCACAGCACAAGGTGAACTCACTCTCTCCAGACTGTCCTTCTCTGTCTTCATGTCCTGCAGCTCTTCCTCCTGGTTGTTGAGTTTAAGTTCCAGTTCTTTGCGTTTTTGTTTCTCCGTCTTGTATTGACTCTGCACTCGCTCTGCTGTCTCCTTCAGCTCTGAAACACACAAACATTAGCTGTGTCCGCTTGCATTAAAGTACACATGAATATCTATTCATTTAATGGTTATTATTATTATTTAAGAGACAGGTCTGAGAAAACTACTTTTCCCATTTTAAGCGCTGATCCCCCCCCCCATACATCTTGTTTTGACATCCTTCAGGGGGGATCAAATGCTAACTAGGAGGATTGATTCTCCCTGAATCCACCTGTAATTCACCACAGGCCTACATGTAATAGCAGTTCTGCTCACCAAGTATCTGCGCCTCCATTGCTGTGGTCTGCGTGCAGTGCTGCTGGTTGTCCTGCAGGGCGGCGCTGAGTTTGCTCTGCAGTGTTGAGAGCTTCTGCTGCTGCGAACTCAACTCCAGCTGCAGCTCTGACACACGTGCCGTGGACGAAGCCAAATCCTCCGTCAGACGAGCCTTGCGGACACATACAGACAGACGTTAAACAGCGCATTCACAACTGACGCTGCATGAGATGAAGACGATGACGAAACTGGATGGAAAATAATAAATCTGCGTTTCTCAATCCCGGTCCTCGCGCCCTGCTGATCTGCAGATTCAGCAGGTCTCTGTTGATTTGATTTAAATGACTGTGGAGCATACCTGTCAACATTGGGATGTGAAAATAAGGGATAACCCGTCCCCCCCCCCCCCCCCCCCCCCCCCCCCCAACAATTCAACTCATTTAAACTATAGCTATTACTAGCTATTATAAAGAAATAGAATCAAGTTATCAAATCTCATCTTTTCTTCACTGTATAATTTAAACATTCTGATTAAAGAGCAGCAAATTAATCTCTCATTTAGATTGTTTTTGGTTTGATTACATTAAATAACAGAGCTGTCACTTTAAAACTGCACAGATCTATAATGAAAGCATTTGACTGTTTTCCTAACTGTTTATGCTCATTTAAGACAAAATTTGTTGTGTTTAAAAGAAAACCCAACAAGATCGACATGTCTAGATGTTATTATTATTATTAATAATATTAATTTATTTTCTTTTCGGCTTAGTCCCTTTATTAATCTGGGGTCGCCATAGTGGAATGAACCGCCATTATTATTATTATTATTATTATTATTATTATGTGTATATGTCTGTTCAAACACGCACCCAAAACCGAGTGTCTACTTGAGCTCTGGGTTGGGAGAGCATCAGCTGACAGTCATGCATCTTTATATGAACTGACTGTTTTGAGGATTGCATAGGGGCAATGGCGCCTGTAATGAAAAAGAAATGAATCGCGCAGTTTTTGTGTTTATTCCAAAGTGTTTCCATGCCTAAATAAAATGAAAGCACAGAACCGAATCACATTTAAGAGCAAGGGCGGCCCCTGGTGGTTCGGCGGTATGGGTTGCATATAGGGAGGATCGGCTCTTCTTAGAAAGATAAAAAATACGGGAGAAATACCTTTACGGGATGACAGCGGGATAGAACTGTAAAATACGGGAGAATCCCGGGAAAAACGGGAGGGTTGACAGGTATGCTGTGGAGAGAAATCTGTGCCAATTTGTCACAAAAAAAATCCAGCATTTTGTAAACAAACACAATCAGCTTTGCAAAGAATAACTCGACTCGCAAACAAACAGAAACCACTTTACAAAACCAAATGCTTTCCTCAGGAGAGTAACATAATTGATCCATAGCACCATGTGCTGTCTTGGTGTAGGACAGGCTCAAGTGCATTTGTGAGAAAATCTGAATTAATGTATTTGTGAGAAAATCTGCCTAATGGTCAGTGTCCACTGAGTGGTACGGTATATTACGATTTTATGGCCGTTTCCACTTTCAAAAGGTACCAAAAAGCGAACCGTACCGAACTCTTTATTTCACTTCATTCACAGATTTGCACAACAGCATTGTCTAAAGCAGGGCTATTCAATTAGTTTGTCACGGGGGCCAGTTCATGAAAAGCATCCCAAACGAAGGGCCGGAGAGATATGACTTGCAATATAAATGATGACACAACTGCATATAAGAGCCCATATGTTGAATTTTTGCTCCTTTAGACACCCATGTTGTATTTGTCTACATTAAAATGTTAATATATTATATTTTGAAACTATATAATATCACTGCATTGTACAATAAGTTTTTTTAACAAACATTCAAATGTTGTATTTCACAGCACAACAAATCAGTGTATTGCTTAAGTAGGCTTCTTCTACATTCAGATACGTTCATATGTTGTGTTTTGAACTGCATAACAATTATGGATGCAACAATTATAGATTTTGGTTGTACGATTATATAGTGTGAAGAACAATCATGGTTTCACAGTTATCACGTCTAATGTAAATTTAAGCTTCATATTAGCTAGATTTAGATCTGGACATGCCTAACTAATACTAAAAACACCTTTAAAAGGCATTTTCATTAGTGATATTTTTTATGCTGAAGGTTTTTCTGTGCTTATAGGGCTACACAATTTAATTATGTGTGTGTTTATAGAGAGGAACGGGAGAAAATAATATAATAATAATTGTTATGAAGGTCGGCGCCAATATTTAGATTAACTGTTATTATCATCTGTGTTCATACATACATAATCATTTTAATAATAGTTCGTCTAACATGTCTTTTGTTTACATTGCACTGAAAGCTAAGCACAACTCTCACCGCTACAGCATGAGATGTTTTCTACTGCGTGCGCCCAGACAGCCACGAGCGCGTTGCTCCGCTTGCGCCCGCATATTTGCATATTTTCTAACGACATAACAAACTTGCGTGAGGGAAAGACGTGATATGGGAACGGCCCGCGGCTATAGTTATTACAGTGTGCGTGCGTATTAGCTTCGGTGGACAAGCTCGGAACTTTAAACTAGCGCACAGTTGGCAACTTGGGGTAACTTTGTTCAGCAGTTTCGTTTCATGCGGCAGAACAGAAATGCAGAAATGCGGCTTAGAGAAGCCTTTACGATTAATTAACCATGACGAATTAAAGCGCAGTTAATAGTGAAATCGGTTAATCGTTGCATCCCTAATATCAATATCAGTGCATTGCACAAAAGACCTTTTCTACAAACATGTTCAAATGTATTCGGCTGCTCTCAAGTCACGCTCTGCGCAGCTCATGCTGTATTGAACAGACGCACGTCACTAACTATAGCGGCCGTTTTTTGACTGAACTAAATTTATTCTTGATGTCTTGGTCACAATATGAGGGCCAGAACAAATTGCCTCGGGGGCCGGGTTTGGCCCGCGGGCCGCCAATTGAATAGCCCTGGTCTAAAGCGTGTTTCTAGAGGAGCGTGACTGAATATACCTCAGTAAACAAACTCATATAAATTCACATAACACACACTAACACGCCATTTGAATGAAACATATATGCTCCCTCCAAACTGAAATCCTGTGGCGTCCACTTTGTTTGCAGGGCACTTGTTGTCTAATCAGAATCCAAGAAAAACTGCAGGAGCAGGATTGAGAAACTCTGTCATAAATGCAAATGAAACCATCGAGAAGACTCAGAAGATGTGGTGCTTGTAGTATCTAACCCTGCTGAATGCTGATTGGTTAGTGAGCGGTGCCTGTTCAAACAAAGAGTGAGGAGAGAAATGGGATATGAATAAACAATATGAAAGAGTGAGCGAAGACTACGAAGAAACGGAGGAGGCGGGGGAAAACCTTTTGCTCACCTGATCCCAACTCAATTCCTGTGGCAATGCATGCTGGGAAGAGAGAGCAGTCACCACTAAAGGCTCTCAGCCAATCAGAATAGCGTTCAGTAACCAATCAGAGCAAAGATATGGGTTTAAAAGGGACAGTTTGTGGAAAAAATGAAAACTCTTTTATCATTTATTCTTCCTCCAGTTGTTTCAAACACTTGTGTTTGACAAAAGGAGGATATACTGGAAAAATTTTCTTCCTATTTTAGAGGTCAATGGATGTTTTTTCAGTCAAATGTCAGCGGGAAATGAACGTTTTAAAAATTTCAGTACAGATTGGTACCGAACTCGATACTTTCTTTGTCAACACTACTTCAAAAAACCTTGTATTACAGAAGACATTTATAAATGTTTAGAACCACTTTGAGTGTGAGTTAATGATGTGGAAATCTTCATTTTTGGGTGAACTGTCCCTTTAAGATGTGGTCACATTTACTGTAACTTTAAGATCTGTCAATCTGAGTCCTGCATTAAAAGTAAGGATGCATAATACTGGGAAAATATGTGATATTGTTGTTGACAATATGTTACAAAATAAACACTATATCTTACAATAAAGCCATTTTATCGACAACTTAAATAACAATTTATGCAAAGATCATACTAAAAAAGTCATAGTTAATTTTCTGAGCTGATTAAATATATATATATATAAATAAAAATATGTCAAAGTGCAAACATTAAGACTTTAAAACACCAGGATTGACGGCAGAATCTCTGATTCTTATTGGCTGTTGTCATTTTCCTCTCTCATCTCCCAGCATTAAGCCGCGGTCACACTAGAGTTTGAGCTCGCGAAATTCTGTCGTATGGCGCTGCGGAAAGGGGCGGGATTAAACAAGATGATTAGACATTAAAAAAAGCGAGCGATTGCTCCATGTTTTAAAGTTCTGTTCAGAGAGGTCACGTTTTGATCCTGGATTGGTCTCACGCAGTCAAGTGATGCGATTTCGCAGGTCAGAGTTCACCAAGCTTGAACTTTGCACCGCAGCAACCTGCGAAACTCGACGCATGACCCTGCGTTTCCGGTCTGACACATTCGTGTGTGTATGAATGGAAGTCTATGGGGAGAAAAGTCCAGTGTGACCGCAGTTTAGTGTTTACTAACAGCTCCTACTGGAGAGGCGGTGATAAAAAGATAGCAAAGACCTCATCTGATTGGTCAGACTTGAAGAAACAACTTATGCATGCAGCACACAAACGCTTGGAACATCAAACTAATTTAAAACACTGCACTTCCCTGTGATATGGATATTACACATACTTTTATCACGATAACGATCATTTTTTTTATACATTGTGCAGCCTTAGTTAAAAAAAAATAAAGACATTTGACAATGGGTCATTTAGTTTAGTTTATAAATGTTGCCAATGTGACCACACCTTGAAAAGAAAACAGGGTAACACTTTATTTTAAGTACCAATTCTCATGATTAACTATTGGATTATTAGAGCAGGGTGCAAATTACAGGGGGGTTTTAACAGGGGGTCTGACCCTAATTAATGCTTGATCCCTCCTGAAAAAAAACAAAACAAGATGTATGAAGGTCTGCCTTTTAAATAAATTGTTCTGATCTGTATTTTAAATGATATTAATAATTAAAATAATAGTTACCTTACATAAATACACTTGACCACACCCCTAAAACAGTCCATACCATTGTGAATGCATGCTCAAGTCTCAAAATAATAATGAAACTGGCAAATCTAATACAGCGCAACTTTCACCAAACATTTTGTTGTGTTTGTGTCAATATGCAGGCTAAAAGTACCATAAAACTAGATGCTTGGTTTGTATCTTATTATACACTTGCTTGTACATGAAAGTTAAACAGTTAAATAATAAAAAAGTTTATTGGTGCAGGAAACTTGTCTCTGCTTGTTTAATATCACAAATGTTATTGAGAACTAGGGTTGGGCCGATAAACGATGCCATCGTCCATCGCTGATGGCCGACAAACTTGGCGATGCTGAGTCGGCATCTCGATCCATCGCCCCGCCCCACATTTATATTGATATGTAACTTATTATTAGCATGTCATCTTAATATCAATAACAGGCTTTCCATGAGCTGTGTTAAATTTTACATATAGCTGCCGCTTGCACGGCTGACAGCATCGTGAGGATTAAATGAAGGATTATACACCTCTCACGCTTAAAATGTGTAGATTCAGTGGCAAACGCTGTTACCTGCAAACCCCGTCCCACAGACTTTACAGTGAATGGCTTTAGTTATTTTCATAGCGGACTTGAAGCCACTGGAAGTCTTTTATCCACTCTTGGAAAAGTGTAAATGGTGGATTAACATTCAGCACATGATCACTAATAAGATGTGCCATTATTAGTGACTTTAGGTGCTTTATAAAACTAAATCTGTCAGTGTTATTTTCATTCTCATCTTCAGCGCTTCACATTTCCGCGGTTGCAGCTCCTGTCGTCTGAAGGCAGAAGGCATTGACTGAGTGATTGACAGCTGATATTGACCAATCCATTCGCGTTCAGTTCTAGAGCAGTGGGCCAATAAGAAGAGCACAAAGGCGGGGCAAGCATCACATAACAACTGTTTTAATCTGTTCCTGAGCGCTGAGTTTGGTGTTTTTAGGTGGAAAGATGCATCCTGCATAAATTTCTCCTAAATCCACCCACGCCGTGAGAATTTTGCTGTGAAAACAGTGAAACTGTATGCACTCGCACAAATGCTTCCAAAAATATTTTTAGGTCGCATAGATAAAATTTCAGGCGCATATGCGACCAAAACGGTCGAGCCCTAGCATCCTTACTTGTTATTAATTCTGCATAATAATAATAATAAAATAAGGAAGTTATCATCAATCACAATACAAATTACAGTGAACTCCAAACGAACTCTCGTCTCCTCCACCAGCTGTGGGGAAAAGCCATTATAAGGACACAGATCACTCCGCCTATTCATGCCAGAGTCCCGCCGAAACAAGTGATTGACAGGTGGTCATCTGTGTGTAACTTTATTTATGGTTTGGTTAAGGGTAAAGCAAAGACCATGTGGGTCAGGTAGTGAAAACGGTAGGCTACAATTAATTAATTCGTTATGAATTAATTGATATTTAACAACAACCACCCCCGCCTGCGACGACGATGCCATCGTTCATCGTGATGTTTCACATTAGACATCATACGATGCCAAATTGGTCAACATCGCCCAACCCTATTGAGAACCACTCAACATGCCTCAACCTAATAAGTCTGATTAATAAATTAGATGTATTTTAATTAAATAAATTTGGTTTACTGAAGCCATCACACATTTCTGATAACTTTGACACCCCTGATGTCATTGTAACAATGTATAATTTGCACTCTGATTATTACCTGCTTGTTATTAAGATAGTGACCGTTTACAAAGTATGATTTTTTTCTAATCTTACCCAATACCTTATTATTAAAAGCAGCAAATTAATAATTTAATGAGCTAAACATCTCAGTTAATAATGAGAATTGTACCCTAAAACAAAGTGTGACCGAATAAAGTGTTAACAGTTGAAATAAGAAGGAAGAGTTGTCATTTTGTTATGAACATCAGATTATAAAGTGTGTATTTTGTGTTTCAAAACACTGAATCAGGAAAAAAAAAACAACACTTTTGCAGAAATACAGCAAACGCAAAGCATTTCGGTCATTGAAAAATCAATATTCAACATGGCTGGAAGTGACATTATAACCAAAGTCAAAACTTACTGGACTGTAAAAGATTTACCTTGTCCTGCTCCGCCTGCAGTCTTCTGGCCTGATTCTGTTCACTGCTGTTCTTCAGAGAGTCATTTCTCTTCTCCATCAGCAGGTTACTCTGCTCCACATACCTGCACAAACACAAACACAACGCTAGTTTGACATTTCTACTGAACTTTCCACTAAATCTGCGTGATGTGAGTTTCTGACCTCTGGTTCTGATTGATGAGCTCGCTGATCTTGCGGTTCTGCTCCTCAATGCGTGAACTCTTCTCAAACACCTCTTTCTTCAGACACTCGTTCTCCTAAATAAACGACAAGTGCGCATACGTTTAAGATTTATTTCAGCCTAAAAAATGTATTCTGTTATTAATTACTTACCCAAAACAGTCAAAACGTAGGCAAAAAAATTTGGCACTATTAGCATTATTACAGCAATGTACAACAATGTTTCTGGTCTTTTCTGGACTTTAAGGCTCTCGAGACCCTTGCTGTCTGTGGAGGATGAGGGAGCTCTCACATTTTATCTAAAGCCCCGTTTACACTAGTATGTTTTAGTTTTAAAACGCATGAGTTTTGCTACGGTTACGCCTTCCATCCACACTATCCCGGAGTTTTCCCTGAAGAGGCTGTTTTTATTTTAAAACGCTGCTGCGCCGTGTCAGTGCGGATGGGGGAAAACGGAGACATCTGAAAACGGAGGCGTGGCTGCAGACATTCGCCTATCTGATTGGGGCTTTTTCCTCAATATTAAGTACACAAAGTTCAGTCTTGCATCCTTTCCTTAAGTTCAGACTTCGCAGGTTTGACATTGAAAATAAACTCCCGAGGACACGTCGGGTAAATCTTTAAGGAACAGTGTACTTTATAACCTCATTCACATCTGGCAATGTTTTTTCACTTTCTTAACAATAAAATGAAAACATGATATAAGGAACTGCCTATTTTCATTTTGATATTAGCAACTGAACAGACACCATAAATGTTGAGGCGTTGTGTAGCTGCATATTTATATGAGAGTCATCTTTACTGTATACATATTTATAACAAAACAGAGCCTATAACATTACTGCCTCCTTTCATTTTCATTGAAAATACGAAACATACCCTATTGCTGAATATCAGTTTTAATAATCAATAATGGCAATCAATATGGGAAACAGGCTAGCAATCAGTCAAATGTGCAGAATCAGTGTACGCGGTTACATAACTAATACAGGCAGTGCAGAATTATTAGGCAAATGAGTATTTTGAGCACATCATCCTCTTTATGCATGTTGTCTTACTCCAAGCTGTATAGGCTCGAAAGCCTACTACCAATTAAGCATATTAGGTGATGTGCATCTCTGTAATGAGAAGGGGTGTGGTCTAATGACATCAACACCCTATATCAGGTGTGCATAATTATTAGGCAACTTCCTTTCCTTTGGCAAAATGGGTCAAAAGAAGGACTTGACAGGCTCCGAAAAGTCAAAAATAGTGAGATATCTTGCAGAGGGATGCAGCACTCTTAAAATTGCCAAACTTCTGAAGCGTGATCATCCAACAATCAAGCGTTTCATTCAAAATAGTCAACAGGGTCGCAAGAAGCGTCTGGAAAAACCAAGGCGCAAAATAAAGTGAGAACTGAACCATAACCTGAGAAAAGTCAAGCGTGCAGCTGCCAAGATGCCACTTGCCACCAGTTTTGCCATATTTCAGAGCTGCAACATCACTGGAGTGCCCAAAAGCACAAGGTGTGCAATACTCAGAGACATGGCCAAGGTAAGAAAGGCTGAAAAACCACCACCACTGAACAAGACACACAAGCTGAAACGTCAAGACTGGGCCAAGAAATATCTCAAGACTGATTTTTCGAAGGTTTTATGGACTGATGAAATGAGAGTGAGTCTTGATGGGCCCGTGGCTGGATCGGTAAAGGGCAGAGAGCTCCAGTCCGACTCAGACGCCAGCAAGGTGGAGGTGGAGTACTGGTTTGGGCTGGTATCATCAAAGATGAGCTTGTGGGGCCTTTTCGGGTTGAGGATGGAGTCAAGCTCAACTCCCAGTCCTACTGCCAGTTTCTGGAAGACACCTTCAAGCAGTGGTACAGGAAGAAGTCTGCATCCTTCAAGAAAAACATGATTTTCATGCAGGACAATGCTCCATCACACATCATGTTTTTTGTTAAGTTGCCTAATAATTCTGCACAGTAATAGTCACCTGCACACACAGATATCCTCCTAAAATAGCTCAAACTAAAAACAAACTAAAAACTACTTCCACAAATATTCAGCTTTGATATTAAGGAGTTTTTTGGGTTCATTGAGAACATGGTTGTTGTTCAATACTAAAACTAATCCTCAAAAATACAACTTGCCTAATAATTCTGCACTCCCTGTATATGAAGAGTTCAGATGCAAAAACCTCTAAGTGCTGTCTGAAATTTCCATTGGAAATTAGCATTTTTTCTCAGACTCCTATGTTTATGTTGAGTTTTTTTTTATTTTAAAGACCTTTCTTTGCCATAAACTTGAAATGACTGAACCTACAGACCAGCGCCTGATAAAAATGGTTATTTTTGAAGGAAATTTCAAATGGCTTTTAGAGGTTTTTGCATCTGAACTCTTCATATTAACCTATCTTTGCGCTTAGCTAAAACACGTTACCTGAGAACAAGTAATAGATTCAAAAGACCGAAGAGTTATATAGAGACAACATCAAATAAACATCACATTTCCATGAGACGAGATCCAGCGGTAGATCCTTGATGAACTGTCTGATGTGCACTGCTCTCACCTGGGGTGTTCTGCTCAAAGCACCCGCTGACTGCCTGGAGCTCAGACATCCGCATACGCTGCAGTGCATGCCAGAGTGTGTGTGTGTGTGTGTGGACAGAGTGTGTGTGTGTGTGTGTGGACAGAGAGCTGTTCAGAAATCCTGGGTGAAATGAAAGTGTGGACGTGGATCGTTTTCTTTCTAAAATGCCGTTTTAAAACTAAAACGTATTAGTGTAAACGGGGTCTAAAATAGCTTAATTTGTGTTCTGAAGATAAATGAAGGTCTCAGGGGTTTGGAGCTTCATGAGAGCGAGTAATTCATTCATTCATTTCCTTTTCGGCTTAGTCCCTTTATTAATCTGGGGTCGCCACAGCGGAATGATCCGCCAACTTATCCAGCATGTTTTTTTTACACAGCAGATGCCCTTCCAGCCGCAACCCATCTCTGGGAAACATCCACACACACTCATTCACACTCATACACTACGGCCAGTTTAGTTGATCAATTCCCCTATAGCACATGTGTTTGGATTGTGGGGGAAACTGGAGCACCCGGAGGAAACCCACGCGAACGCAGGGAGAATATGCAAACTCCACACAGAAACGCCAACTGACCCAGCCGAGGCTCGAACCAGCGACCTTCTTGATGTGAGGCGGCATCACTACCTACTGCGCCACTGCGTCCCCAGTGCGAGTAATTAATAACAGAATTTTCATCTTTAGGTGAACTAAACTCTTTTAAAAGTCCTGTTAAATAAATTAAAATAAAGTTTTTTAGATGCTAGTTTCAGTATGTTAGCCCTCTCTTCATGTTTCAGTTGAGATAACGTCAAATATCAAATTAAAAAATGCACATTTCAACGCACCTTAAAAGTGAACGAAGCTTATATTGACCAATCGCAGCTTGTTACCTGAATGATTCTCTGAATGTTGTGCATGATCATTGCCGTCTCCATGGACACATTCGACAAGCCCATTGAAACGCTGCTCTGTTTTTGTAGATCGTCAATCTGAAAAGGATGAAGGGATTCCTCGTGACGTTTAGTGATTATAAACTCTTTCAGATGACTACAGATTATGTACCAACCCTTGAAGATAAAGTGTCCAGCTTGTCCGCCACTTTCCCAACAGCCAATCGGATTTCAGTATTGTGTTGTCGAGCCTCTGTCATCAAGAAGGACGTGACATCACTAGTTCCTTAAAGAGACAGACAGCATTTACAATTGAAATTCGTTTATTCTGAATATTTGTTATTCGTTTTGGCTGGAATAACAAAAAAACGTCCATATCCCACTAACATTTGAGCGCGTTCGTAAACTGTGCTGATTGGCCATTGTGTTCACGTGCTCGACAGAAATGACTGTGATTGGCTGTGAAGGTCATCAGTTCACCGAACTCACCGCTGTTTACTGAGTGTAACCACAGATACAGGGTCACTGGAGCATTTTAAAGCTGTGAAGATCAGTCGATTCATCAGCGGATCCTTCGTATGTCAGCTTATAAACAGACCAGCTGATCGACTGACTTTAAAATGCTCCAGTGTCCCTGTATCTGTGGTTACACTTAGTAAACAGCGGTGAAGTTGGTGAACTGATGACCTTCACGGCCAATCACAGTCATTTCTGTTGAGCACATGAACACAATGACCAATCAGTGATGTTTAAGAACGCGCTCAACAGCGCTCAAACGTGAGCGGGAAATGAACTTTTTTAAAATTTCAGTACCGACTGGTATCAAATTCAAGTATCGTGACAACACTACATCTTCCTGTGTATTACACATGCTAACAGTGATTAGCCAAATGCTAATAATAATTAGCTACATGCTAATAATGATTGGCAAAAAGCAATAACATATGCTAGAAATGCTTACTAAGTATTAGGATTTGATCAAACATGTAAATGAGGCTTGCCAATTAACAACCCAGTTTTTGTTAGCAACTGCCTAGCAACCACCTAGCAATGCCTTAGCAACCGCTGTGTTCGTCAACTTTAGCTTCTAGTTTATTTTTGATTGGATACAGAACACAATGTAGGGCTGGGCGATTTTTTCGAATTTACGTTTTAAGACGATTTAATTTTTTATAAAATCGAGGTATCGTGATTTTTTAAATAAAAATATTAAAGCAGCTTTTCCACTATCGTGCCAAACCGTTCTAAACTGTTAGACAACCGTGCTGAATTGTGCTGACAGATTCTGTGTGTTGACGTCGCTGCTCTGTTGATAAGCTACAACAGCTGGCTCAGCGCAAGCGCGCTACCCCATTGTCGCGAGGTGCGCGCGCAGTCAGCGGAAGCGCACGATGCGGCGCCAGGTGAAAGTATAAATCCAGCTTAACACTCAGGGCCGGCGCGTTCATAGAGGACCTAGGCAGAAAAGTGAGCGAGAACCCCCCGAACCTTACTTTTATCCGCAAAGTTTCTATTTCACTTTCGGGTTGAGGGCTGCGTGATTGCTGTTCGCCTAGAGTTCAGCTTGCTCCGGCCCTGATTACACTATATACATTACACAAAATAATAAAATAGGCTAAAAGTTTTATTCGTGGCTAGAGCTTAATTAATTTGATTGACATATAGGCAATAAGACCTTTAATTCGCCTGACTGAGCGTGAGTTTATTGCATGCTGCGCTGTATTCGGGAGCACAGATCGCTCTGATCTGGGGGAGAACTTTACCAGCGACTACATGCACTGCTGAAAGCCTTTTTTTCCTGCTGCGCATCGAATCAACAACAACAACATATATCCATGGAACATAAACTTGCAGACTCTTTGAACAACGAGGAAATAATTGCACCTAATTCAAAGCCCAGACGTCTGATTTTGTATTTTATACCTGTGCACCACCTGAAGGACGGTTACGGTGTGTTGTGAATGTCCGCTGTCACCGCAGAAAGTCAAATCTTTCTTTAATTTGGACTTTTGCTTGAAAGCTTTACGGAGTGGCACAGTAGCTGTCCAAGGTACTGCAGCTATGAATTAAATCATAACCCATGTATGCACCAATAAACAAATGAATGAATAAATAAAATAAATATGGATTCTTAAATGTCGGTATTGTTTTTACTCCAAAAAAATATCAATACGTTTTGACAAATGTTTTATAAAAATAAATTGAGCAATTTCCAACATTTCAGCTATAGGCTGTTATACGATTCAGTTAAATATAAGATAGACATTTAAATATAGATAGATATGTAACAGGTTTCTGTGGGGTTTTTTTGTTGTTCACGGTGGTCTTTAATATATACGCACAAATATTTTCTAAAACGTCCAGCAGGAATTTGTCTATAGGAATGTAATAGGCTACACCTTGTTGACCAATTTATGTATGTATGGCCATTAAAAATACATGTTCCTTAACCAGATGGTTTTTCAAGTTACTTATAAAGAGATTGTTACTTCAGTCATGTTGTTGTAATGTTTTAAGTTGACTATAGTTACACAGTAAAAAAAAAAAAAAAAAAATCGAAATCGGTCAAACTTTATAAAAAAATCTAGATTTTTTTTTTTTTTTGCCATATCGCCCAGCCCTAACACAATGGCTTGCCTAATTAACCTAGTTAAGCCTTTAAATGTCACTTTAAGCTGAATACTAGTATTGCAAAATAACTAAAAAATATTATGCAAGGAAATTTTCACAGTATTTCCTATAATATTTTTTCTTCTGGAGAAAGTCTTATTTGTTTTATTTCGGCTAGAATAAAAGCAGTTTTTAATTGTTTTAAAGCCATTTTAAAGTCAATATTATTAGCTCCCTTAAGCCATTTTTGTTTTGGATTGTCAGAAAAAAACCACTGTTATACAATGACTTGCCTAATTACCCCAACTTTACCCTAATTAACCTAGTTAGGCATTTAAATGTCACTTTAAGCTGAATACTAGTGTCTTGAAGAATATCTAGTCTAATATTATGTGCTGTCATCATGGCAAAGACAAGATAATAGTGATTAAAACTATTATGTTTAAAAATGTGCTGAAAAAATCACTTTTAAACATCACTTAGGAACTATTTGAACAACAAATGTACAATTTCACAACATTTAATTAATGTAGTCTCCAACTGTACATGAATGCAGCTCATATACTATAAATAAATGCAATGGTTTCGAGTAAAACAGGTTTTACGGTGATCTTTACCTTGGTAAGGCACAGTGTGTGTGGGGTACATCTGACTTACAGGCTGCAAAGAGAAATGAAAGATGTTTAATACTTGGTGCTAATGGTTTATATTAAAGCGGAGCTATTATCCAAAAATCACTTTTAATAGGGGTTTAAACAGTTGTGTGGCACAATGAGTGAATATAACCAGCTTATGAATGGTAAATATGAATTAATTCTATTTTTATAATCACACTTAAGAAAATATAATTAGGACTCAGATACAGATAAATGCTGACCTGAAAGGCATGGACGGCTGCAGGCATCATGGGTTGTGGATTAGCCGTCGCCATGGAAACCGGCAGAAGAGCAGCAGCTAAAACAGACATAGACACATCTGAGCTTTTCTGAAGGTCTCTGCTCAATTCCAGGACAAACTATAAAATGCATGATTATTATTATTATTAAGAGTGTGTTTTGGTGTGTGTGTGTTACTCTGCAGTGCCGAAGGCGGGGCGGAGGAGATGTGGAGTGGCTGTGGTGACGGTGCACTGCTGCGCTCCTTCAGTCTGGACACACTCGGGTCCTGTAGAAAACATACTTACGCATTTTAATAATAAACTATAGTTAACAAACAGAATTACTCTGCAAAAAAGACAAGTAGTATCAACATTAAATGTTTCAAAGCAATAATACCATATTTTACACGTACAATACACACTCACCAGCCACTTTATAGGGTACACCTGTTCAACTGTTTGGTAACGCAAATTTCTAATCAGTCAATCACATGGCAGCAACTCAATGAATTTAGGCATGTAGACATGGTCAAGTCAATCTGCTGCAGTTTAAAGTGAGCATCAGAATGGAGAAAAAAGGGGATTTAAGTGACTTTGAACGTTGTTGGTGCCAGACGGGCTGGTCTGAGTATTTCAGAAACTGCTGATCTACTGGGATTTTCACGCACAACCATCTCTAGGGTTTACAGAGAATGGTCCGACAAAGAGGAAATATCCAGTGAGCGGCAATTCTGTGTTCTTGTTGATGCCAGAGGAGAATGGCCAGACTGGTTCCAGCTGATAGAAAGGCAACAATAACTCAAATAAGCACTCGTTACAACCGAGGTCTGCAGAAGAGCATCTCTGAACACACAACACGTCCAACCTTGAGGCGGATGGGCTACAGCAGCAGAAGACCACACCGGGTGCCGCTCCTGTCAGCTAAGAACAGGAAACTGAGGCTACAATTCACACAGGCTCACCAAAACTGGACAATAGAAGATTGGAGAAACGTTGCCTGGTCTGATGAGTCTCCATTTCTGCTGCCACATTCGGATGGTCGGGTCAGAATTGGGCGTCAACACCATGAAAGCATGGATCCATCCTGCCTTGCATCAACGGTTCAGGCTGGTGGTGGTGGTGTAATGGTGAGGGGGAGATTTTCTTGGCACACTATGGGCTCATTAGTACTAATTGAGCATCGTGTCAACGCCACAGCCTACCTGAGTATTGTTGCTGACCATGTTCATCTCTTTATGTCCACAGTGTCTCCATCTTCTGATGGCTACTTCCAGCAGGATAACACACCATGTCATAAAGCGCCAATCATCTCAGACTGGTTTCTTGAACATGACAATGAGTTCACTGTACTCAAATGGCCTCCACAGTCACCAGATCTCAATCTAATAGAGCACCTTTGGGATGTGGTGAAACGGGAGATTCGTATCATGGATGTGTAGCCGACAAATCTGCAGCAACTGCGTGATGCTATCATGTCAATATGGAGCTAAATCTCTGAGGAATATTTCCAGCACCTTGTTGAATCTACGCCACGAAGGATTAAGGCAGTTCTGAAGGCAAAAACAGCCCAACCCAGAACTAGGAAGGTGTACCTAATAAAGTGGCCGGTGAGTGTATTTAGCTTTTCACAAACATGTGCAATCATCTGACAAAATGAACCTTCATTACTTGAAAAATATTTTGCAAAACATATTATATAGCAAAAAAAATAGTTAATCAGCTTCTCTGAATTGATTAATACAGAACTGTTCACGTTAAGTACAATATTTTAGGCAAATACATTATAAGTAACTGTAAACAAAGAAGTAATCCCACAGTTTACTTCTTTCAGTGGATAAGTAATTTGATTACATCAACTAGTAGCTTTTTAAATTAATAACAGCCAACACTGCATAACAGCTTCAGTCCTACAAAACAAACAAACATGAGCGGAAGAGCGAAAGTCTTTCTGCATTCCTAAACATTTAGATAACACAGCCAGAAAATTGACTAATGAAAATTGCATTACACTGCAATAAATTACACTAGATGATTCACTTAAGTCCTGTGTCTGAAAGTGAAACTCCTACAGATGCACTTTTACACTCTGATCTTTCCACTGTGTCAAAATCATGTCAAAATCATGTCGCGCGCACCCAAAGCGAACGTCCGCAAACACAACGATGACGTCACATTCGCCGCGCGCACTGAGTTAAATAACAGAAAGCTGATTGGCTATTGCATGTTGGTCTCATTTGTAGTTGTAATACCGCAAATTACAATTGGACTAGTGAAATAAAGAACTACAACACTATGAAAACCAAGCAACAACAACAAAAAAAGAATTTAAATGAGCATTAGATGTAGCGTTACAAGGACATCAGAAAAATAAGAGCTGTGCACAAATATTTAAGACCTAGAACAGCCAATTTAAGACTTTTTAAGGCCTAAAATTTCGATTTTGAAATTTTAGACTTTAAGACCTCACGGAAACCCAGTGTTAAAACAAAAGTTTAGATAAACAGTAGCACAGTGTAGCGTACTTTGTGATTATGCTTGGTCCTTCTTTGGTGCTGTTAAAACCACCACATCAAACCTGCAAAAATTGCAATTAGGGGCTGCACGGTGGCGCAGTGGGTAGCACAATCGCCTCACAGCAAGAAGGTCTCTGGTTCGAGCCCCGGCTGGGTCAGTTGGCGTGGAGTGGGTTTCCTCCGGGTGCTCCAGTTTCCCCCACAAGTCCAAACACATGCTCTATAGGTGAATTGATTAAGCTAAACTGTCAGTAGTGTATGTGTGTGTGAATGAGTGTGTATGGATGTTTCCCAGTGATGGGTTGCAACTGGAAGGGCATCCGCTACATAAAACATATGCTGGATAAGTTGGTGGTTCATTCCACTGTGGCGACCCCAGATTAATAAAGGGACTAAGCCGAAAAGACAATGAATGAATAAAGAAATTGCAATTAGATGTTTCCTCCAGTGTTTGTACCTCAAGCTCGGAGTCGCTGGAGTCCGGCTGTGATGGAGACGAGGCCGGGCCTGTGATAAAGGGCAGCATCGGTTGACCCATTTTTGCCATGCGGGAGATCAGCTTAGCTTTAGTGGCATCAGGATTCTGAAAAGGCGACAGAAAACATGTCTGAACACACTGATTATTCCAGAGATGGGGGACTCGAGTCATATGACTTGACTCAAGTCAGACTCGAGTCACAAAATTGAGGACTTGAGACTTGCTTGACAAATATCCAAAAAAGACTCGACTTGACTTGGACTTAACTGTCATGACTTGAGACTTGACTTGAGTTAAATGACTTGAAATAATTTGTTTTTGTTAAATATACAACCGTTTGTTATATATTGTGCATTTAACAACAAAACAAAACCGAAAGTTCTACGTCACGCATGCGGAGTATTAACAGCTCCTCGGTTCTCAGATCGGTCCGAAAGATAGATTCTCTATACTGTTTCGAATAAAGCACTGCAGCCAATTCCTGACTCGAGTGCGTGATTTTTTTAAGTGGATAACTTGGGATATAGTTTTTTTTTCCATGTCAGAGGGAGTGCCAGGCAAGATAAAAAGTAGGTAACCTTAAAGGTGCAGTATGTAAGTTTGACACCCAGTGGTTGAACTAGGTATTGCACTCCTGGAGCAAAATAGACGCAAACGCGGGATGCCAGATTGAGTACAGGAGCGAGTGATTTACACTGTGTTCCAAATAAAAGCAACGACACGCGATAGAGGGAATATTCTCCATATTAGAAGGACTTTTGGTTCTTACCAACACCTGGAATTGATATATTAGAAACGGCTTGTATTTCTCACAGCTCAACATGTGAAACCTATGACAGTGATCACTTCAGGTAAACCTCATGTGCTTTATTCAGTGCTAAATGCTAACAATGTGAGTTGAATAGATTCTAAACCTTACCGTTTCATGAGTGAGTGCATCTTCTGTGCTTCTGAATGGCTGTATTTACATTTCTGTCGTGTTTCGTCTGGTGCAAACAGCCAAACTGCTCATTACTGCGTATCTCGTCATGAAGCGTGTTGTTAGGACACAATGTGACCTGCTCACATAATGTTTACGCTCAGAATATTTATATCATTTGCTAATTAATAACCTCATGTGGAACTGAATCTGTCTCATTTCCACATCTGATACTGTCTGTTTCGGTCACAGACGCATGCTTTCAGAGCCTTTCTGAATGAATGAATGAAATACGCTGTTCTCCAACAAGGCAACCCGGAGTGCTGAAATATGATTGGCTAAACTGGCATTGTGCAGGTCAAATTTATCTAAACACAGACAGCGTTCCGGCACGGAAAAACCATTTTCAAAGCAGAATATCTGACTTCAGCATTGTTATTCAGTTAAACAAGTATGTTCACTTGGGATGTTTCCTAAATATCTGCACACATATTATGGTATTTTTGTGCTTTAAAAGAGTCAAAAACTTACATACAGCACCTTTAAGTAATTTGTGGATTAGTGTTTACTGGAAATGCAAACCATTTTAAAAGGATCAGTTGGATTTGCTGAACTGGATCAATCGGTTCATTAATAAGAACCACTCAAAACGAGTCATTAGAAGGATTCATTTGGACTTTACTTGAGCGGTCCGCCCAGTATATTAACGGCCGCCCAAATATATTTACTGACAGTTTTTTATACTATTATTATCATTCTTCAACACTATTTTGTATCCGCCTAATATAACCAAACATCCGCGATCGATGTAGTGGAAAATCCTCTCTCGTTTACTCGCTTCATTCTGTGCAACTGTCAGCACCCCATCTTTTTTTTCCCCTGATACATTTTTTTTTAAAAGAAGAATTAAGTTAGGCGAAACAAGAAACCATTTCAGATCATGGATCTCCAAACCTGTCTGTAACGTATGTGTGAAATGAGATATATATAATATCTGGAATCTAAAGGTTCAAAATTGCCTTAAGAGTTCATTCTTAGCAATGCATATTACTAATCAAAACATTTTTAATGGGGTTATTGAAATGCACAAAATGTCTTTGAGGAAGATGATCTTTACTTTTAATACGATAATGTTTTTTTGTAATAAAAGAAAAAACAATAATTTTGATTCAAAAATTTTTTTACCTCCAAAAATTGATGTAGTGTACAACCAAACACACGTGGTCAGAACACAAACGAGTCGCAGGTGATGAAGTATTAAGCGTTTCTCCCTTAGAAAAGCCAGTCTAAGCAAAATGCCAGCAGGCGTCTGTAGCTCCACCTCTTTGCCCTTGTTTGGCATCCCGCGGTTTGTGCGATGATGCGCAAACAAAATGGCGACGGTTGGCCATGCCTACTGGTAGCTTCTTTTGGGTTCTTCATAAACCTATAGGTGACGTCACGGATACTACGCCCATATCTTTTACAGTCTATGTTAAGTTTGCTATGAGGGAATGATGCGGAAAAGAAAGCCCCGCCCCCTACTTAATATTCTGTTTTATTAGGCAAGCCAAGGCAAGGCAAGTTTATTTATATAGCACATTTCATGCACAATGGTAATTCAAAGTGCTTTGCATAAACAAGAATAAAAGAAACAAGAAAGTAAAAACATTATTATTAAAAACAGATAAACAAAAAAAGCCATCAAACAACGATCGCCTCTTTCATTTTTTCCACAGTCGTAAATGTGTGTGTGTGTGTGTTTGCATAAATACACTTCAGTCTGTTTCCAGTTATATTCATTTCAATGCAAGGAAAGAGATCAAAACAGAAGTGTGAAAGAACTGATAAGCGGCAGCACTTACAGTCAGCTGTTCACTGAGGGAGTTTGACTTCGCTCGAAGAGGAGGTTCACTGTAAACAAAGAGGAAACGTTCAAAACAGAGAGAATTCCATTCATATGGCTCTATATTCTCACAGTCTAAACAGATCAGCTCCTGCATGAGGTAGCAGTTTTAATGTTTTTCTTTTCTTTTTAAAGGCCCACTTTTTCTATCATGCTAAAAATCATAGGATGATCAGTTTTCATAGATTCATGTGCTAGATTCATGTAAACAGGACATATAATCTGTGCAAATAAAAATTGACGTTGGATACATGTAAAGACAATCTAGTGTGAGGCTCCAGCAGAGGCCTGTTAATCTAACCTGGGTCTGCTGCTCGGTGGGATGCTGCTGACGGGCTGGTTCAGCTCAGACGGGCCCAGACTCTCAACACTCGGAGCAGGAGATGGAGACGCTGAATCACTGGAACCGACATCCTTCACAAACTTCACCTGCACATCAAGAGAGACCGCTTACTTTTGATGCACACACATGTATATATATATTTTTTTTTTAGAAAGAGGGAGTTAAAGGGCTCCTATTATGTTCTTAACATAATATGTAAAATAAGTCTTTGGTGTCTCCAGAATGGAGTCAACTAGTCTACAATATTTAGGCTCATAAGACAACTAGTCTGCATTATCTAGGCTGATAAGTCAACTAGTCTGCATTACCTAGGCTGATAAGTCAACTAGTCTGCATTATCTAGGCTGATAAGTCAACTAGTCCGCATTATCTAGGCTGATAAGTTAACTAGTCTGCATTATCTAGGCTGATAAGTCAACTAGTCTGCATTATCTAGGCTGATAAGTCCACTAGTCTGCATTATCTAGGCTGATAAGTCAACTAGTCCGCATTATCTAGGCTGATAAGTTAACTAGTCTGCATTATCTAGGCTGATAAGTCAACTAGTCTGCATTATCTAGGCTGATAAGTCAACTAGTCCGCATTATCTAGGCTGATAAGTCAACTAGTCCGCATTATCTAGGCTGATAAGTTAACTAGTCTGCATTATCTAGGCTGATAAGTCAACTAGTCTGCATTATCTAGGCTGATAAGTCAACTAGTCCGCATTATCTAGGCTGATAAGTCAACTAGTCTGCATTATCTAGGCTGATAAGTCAACTAGTCTGCATTATCTAGGCTGATAAGTCAACTAGTCTGCATTATCTAGGCTGATAAGTCAACTAGTCCGCATTATCTAGGCTGATAAGTCAACTAGTCTGCATTATCTAGGCTGATAAGTCAACTAGTCTGCATTATCTAGGCTGATAAGTCAACTAGTCTGCATTATCTAGGCTGATAAGTCAACTAGTCTTCATTATCTAGGCTGATAAGTCAACTAAGCTACATTATCTAGGCTGATAAGTCAACTAGTCCGCATTATCTAGGCTGATAAGTCAACTAAGCTACATTATCTAGGCTGATAAGTCAACTAGGCTACATTATCTAGGCTGATAAGTCAACTAGGCTACATTATCTAGGCTGATAAGTCAACTAAGCTACATTATCTAGGCTGATAAGTCAACTAGGCTACATTATCTAGGCTGATAAGTCAACTAGGCTACATTATCTAGGCTGATAAGTCAACTAAGCTACATTATCTAGGCTGATAAGTCAACTAGGCTACATTATCTAGGCTGATAAGTCAACTAAGCTACATTATCTAGGCTGATAAGTCAACCAGGCTACATTATCTAGGCTGATAAGTCAACTAGGTTACATTATCTAGGCTGATAAGTCAACTAGGCTACATTATCTAGGCTTATAAGTCAACTAGGCTACATTATCTAGGCTAAGTCAACAAGGCTACATTATCTAGGCTAAGTCAACTAGTCTGCATTATCTAGGCTAAGTCAACTAGGCTACATTATCTAGGCTGATAAGTCAACTAAGCTACATTATCTAGGCTGATAAGTCAACTAAGCTACATTATCTAGGCTGATAAGTCAACTAGGCTACATTATCTAGGCTGATAAGTCAACTAGGCTACATTATCTAGGCTGATAAGTCAACTAAGCTACATTATCTAGGCTGATAAGTCAACTAGGCTACATTATCTAGGCTGATAAGTCAACTAAGCTACATTATCTAGGCTGATAAGTCAACCAGGCTACATTATCTAGGCTGATAAGTCAACTAGGTTACATTATCTAGGCTGATAAGTCAACTAGGCTACATTATCTAGGCTTATAAGTCAACTAAGCTACATTATCTAGGCTAAGTCAACAAGGCTACATTATCTAGGCTAAGTCAACTAGTCTGCATTATCTAGGCTAAGTCAACTAGGCTACATTATCTAGGCTAAGTCAACTAGGCTACATTATCTAGACCGATAAGTCAACTAGGCTACATTATCTAGGCTGATAAGTCAACTAGGTTACATTATCTAGGCTGATAAGTCAACTAGGCTACATTATCTAGGCTTATAAGTCAACTAGGCTACATTATCTAGGCTTATAAGTCAACAAGGCTACATTATCTAGGCTAAGTCAACAAGGCTACATTATCTAGGCTAAGTCAACTAGTCTGCATTATCTAGGCTAAGTCAACTAGGCTACATTATCTAGACCGATAAGTCAACTAGGCTACATTATCTAGACTGATAAGTCAACTAGTCTGCATTATCTAGGCTGATAAGTCAACTAGGCTACATTATCTAGGCTTATAAGTCAACTAGGCTACATTATCTAGGCTAAGTCAACAAGGCTACATTATCTAGGCTAAGTCAACTAGGCTACATTATCTAGGCTTATAAGTCAACTAGTCTGCATTATCTAGGCTAAGTCAACTAGGATACATTATCTAGGCCGATAAGTCAACTAGTCTACATTATCTAGGCCGATAAGTCATCTAGTCTACATTATCTAGGCCGATAAGTCAACTAGTCTACATTATCTAGGCCGATAAGTCAACTAGTCTACATTATCTATCATCTATAACAAACATGATAAAGTAAAGTAAAGGCAAGGTATGTTTGTGAGATTGACGCACCCGACGGATCTCAGCTTCGAAGATGAGCGTGCTGTCAGGAGGCACACGGTTTGGGACGCCCTGCGATCCATACGCCAGAGGCGGAGGTATCACCATGAGCCGCTTTCCACCTTTCCTCATGTTTAGCATGCCCTCCTCCCAGCCCTGAGAGACAGAGAAACACCGCTTCAGACGACAGCATGAGGAAATGATACACATCAAATCTGCTTTCTCCTCACCTTAATGACTTTACCAGCCCCCAGCTTCAGTCTCAGCAGCTTGTCTTTATTCAGATTCGAGTCAAACATCTGAAGGAATAAACAGATAAATACAATTAATTTGTATAAAGCTGTATAGCAAGAAATAAACTGACTGCCGTGCAGTTAACATTTAAAAACTAGCCTAGAGCGCCACCTGCTGTTAAAAATTACCCTAGAGGACCGTACGCTGTTAAAATTTAGTTTAGATTGCCATCTGCTGTTAAACACTGGTCTAGAGCGACTACCCTAGAGCGCTGTCTGCTGTTAAAAACTAGCCTAGAACAACTACCCTAGAGCGACTAGCCTAGAGCGACTACCCTAGAGCGCCGTCCCGAGTTAAAATCTAGCCTAGAGCACCGGTCACTGTTAAAAATCTAATCTAGATCGCCGTCTGCTGTTAAACACTAGCCTAGAGCACCATCTGCTGTTAAAAAGTAGCCTAGCGTGCCGTCTGCTGTTAAACACTAGCCTAGAGTGCTGTCTGGTGTTAAACACTAGCCTAGAGCACCATCTGCTGTTAAAAACTAGCCTAGAGCGCCGTCTGCTGTTAAGAAGTAGCCTAGAGCGCCATCTGCTGTTAAGAATTAGCCTAGAGCGCCGTCTGCTGTTAAGTAGCCTAGAGCGCCGTCTGCTGTTAAGAAGTAGCCTAGAGTGCCGTCTGCTGTTAAAAACTAGCCTAGAGTGCCGTCTGCTGTTAAACACTAGCCTAGAGCACCATCTACTGTTAAAAACTAGCCTAGAGCGCCGTCTGCTGTTAAGAAGTAGCCTAGAGCGCCATCTGCTGTTAAGAAGTAGCCTAGAGCGCCGTCTGCTGTTAAGTAGCCTAGAGCGCCATCTGCTGTTAAGAAGTAGCCTAGAGCGCCATCTGCTGTTAAGAAGTAGCCTAGAGCGCCGTCTGCTGTTACGTAGCCTAGAGCGCCATCTGCTGTTAAGAAGTAGCCTAGAGCGCCATCTGCTGTTAAAAAGTAGCCTAGAGTGCCGTCTGCTGTTAAACACTAGCCTAGAGCGCCGTCTGTTGTTAAGAAGTAGCCTAGAGCGCCATCTGCTGTTAAACACTAGCCTAGAGTGCCATCTGTTGTTAAGAAGTAGCCTTGAGCGCCATCTGCTGTTAAGAAGTAGCCTAGAGCGCCGTCTGCTGTTAAACACTAGCCTAGAGCGCCGTCTGTTGTTAAGAAGTAGCCTAGAGCGCCATCTGCTGTTAAACACTAGCCTAGAGTGCCATCTGTTGTTAAGAAGTAGCCTTGAGCGCCATCTGCTGTTAAGAAGTAGCCTAGAGCGCCGTCTGCTGTTAAACACTAGCCTAGAGCGCCGTCTGCTGTTAAGAAGTAGCCTAGAGCGCCATCTGCTGTTAAACACTAGCCTAGAGTGCCATCTGCTGTTAAGAAGTAGCCTTGAGCGCCATCTGCTGTTAAGAAGTAGCCTAGAGCGCCGTCTGCTGTTAAAAAGAAGCCTAGAGTGCCGTCTGCTGTTAAAAACTAGCCTAGAGCGCCGTCTGTTGTTAAGAAGTAGCCTAGAGCGCCATCTGCTGTTAAACACTAGCCTAGAGTGCCATCTGCTGTTAAGAAGTAGCCTAGAGCGCCGTCTGCTGTTAAAAAGAAGCCTAGAGTGCCGTCTGCTGTTAAACACTAGCCTAGAGCGCCGTCTGTTGTTAAGAAGTAGCCTAGAGCGCCATCTGCTGTTAAACACTAGCCTAGAGTGCCATCTGCTGTTAAGAAGTAGCCTAGAGCGCCGTCTGCTGTTAAAAAGAAGCCTAGAGTGCCGTCTGCTGTTAAAAACTAGCCTAGAGTGCCGTCTGGTGTTAAAAAGTAGCCTAGAGCGCCACCTGCTGTTAAAAAGTAGCCTAGTGTGTCGTCTGCTGTTAAAAAGAAGCCTAGAGTGCCACCTGCTGTTAAGAAGTAGCCTTGAGCGCCATCTGCTGTTAAGAAGTAGCCTAGAGCGCCGTCTGCTGTTAAAAAGAAGCCTAGAGTGCCGTCTGCTGTTAAAAACTAGCCTAGAGCGCCGTCTGTTGTTAAGAAGTAGCCTAGAGCGCCATCTGCTGTTAAACACTAGCCTAGAGTGCCATCTGCTGTTAAGAAGTAGCCTAGAGCGCCGTCTGCTGTTAAAAAGAAGCCTAGAGTGCCGTCTGCTGTTAAACACTAGCCTAGAGCGCCGTCTGTTGTTAAGAAGTAGCCTAGAGCGCCATCTGCTGTTAAACACTAGCCTAGAGTGCCATCTGCTGTTAAGAAGTAGCCTAGAGCGCCGTCTGCTGTTAAAAAGAAGCCTAGAGTGCCGTCTGCTGTTAAAAACTAGCCTAGAGTGCCGTCTGGTGTTAAAAAGTAGCCTAGAGCGCCACCTGCTGTTAAAAAGTAGCCTAGTGTGTCGTCTGTTGTTAAGAAGTAGCCTAGAGCGCCACCTGCTGTTAAAAAGTAGCCTAGAGTGCCATCTGCTGTTAAGAAGTAGCCTAGAGCGTCGTCTGCTGTTAAAAAGTAGCATAGAGTGCCGTCTGCTGTTAAACACTAGCCTAGAGTGCAGTCTGGTGTTAAAAAGTAGCCTAGAGTGCCGTCTGTTGTTAAGAAGTAGCCTAGAGCGCCACCTGCTGTTAAAAAGTAGCCTAGAGTGCCGTCTGTTGTTAAGAAGTAGCCTAGAGCGCCACCTGCTGTTAAAAAGTAGCCTAGAGTGCCGTTTGTTGTTAAGAAGTAGCCTAGAGCGCCGTCTGCTGTTAAAAAGTAGCCTAGAGTGCCGTCTGCTGTTAAACACTAGCCTAGAGTGCCGTCTGCTGTTAAACACTAGCCTAGAGCGCCATCTGCTGTTAAGAAGTAGCCTAGAGCGCCGTCTGCTGTTAAGAAGTAGCCTAGAGCACCATCTGCTGTTAAAAGCTAGCCTAGAGTGCCGTATGTTGTTAAACTAGCCTAGAGCGCCATCTGCTGTTAAAAAACCTAGTTTACTTTAATCTTCAATGCTCTTTACCTGTCCAGTGGTGTGGTTTTGCAGTAGCCAGCCGGTGTAGGCCACTTCTAGAGAGTCTCCGTTGTCCACACCCTGACCTTCGCCAAGAACAAGATCCTGAATCAGGACTGAGTCTAACGGACCGCCGCTGTTCACTTTCGCCAGACAAACCTGAAACGAGTACATGACTGCATAAGAAGCTCTTTATAGCACTCTACATGATAAAAACCAACACTAAACACAAACCTCTTTAGAAAAGTCTGCAGCTGCTTTCTCTGTTTCGAACATCAGCGACCAGTTCTGTCTCTGATCGTCATAAAACGAGCAGTAGTTTCTGGCCTGGACCTGAATGTGAGAGAGACAACAGCTATGTTTCTGTACACAGATGCAAATTAGAGTTATGCGCAAACTGCTTTATTCGCAAATGTTTGATGGGATATTCCAGTGTTTCCAACCAACGAATCAAAGAGAACAACATCATCACTTCATGATAAACTGGAGCAAATATCAGGCAGAGAAATGTAGTTTAGTCTGTTAGCACCCGGAAGAAACCCACACCAACACAGGGAGAACATGCAAACTCCACACAGAAATGCTGGCCCAGGTGGGACTCGAATCTGCGACCTTCTTGCTGTGAGGCGACAGTGCTCATCACTAAGTCACCGTGCTGCCCACATAACAATCAAATCTGTAATTAAAGTGAAAGTGAGCTCACGGTGAGGATGAAGCCGCTGTGGATCTTGGCCGCCGTCACCTGCTTCTGTTGACTGACGTACAGCAGGATCTTGTACTGAGGACGAGTGCAGACATGTGTGCATGTGTTAAAAAACACCACCATTTAAGACTCCATGAAAAGAATAGAAAAGTCTTGCGATCACTCACTAACCTCTTTAGTCGTGTGATTTCCGAGAACCGCAGTTCCAAGCTTGCCTTGTTTCACGTATTGTCCATTAACACTGCACGAAGAGAAGATTTATTAACACATTTCTACACATAATAGTTAATAACTAATTTCTAATAACTGATTTATGTTTTAGTGTCTGTCAGCTTTGTGTTATTGACTGTTTGGCGCCATCTTGTGTCTGAATAATGTGCAGGCTAGTGTATACTCCATCAGCTGTTTTCAACTCTAATAGCTTTGCGTTTTTGACTGTTTGGCGCCATCTTGTGTCTGAATATTGCGCAGGTTAGTGTATACTCCATCAGCTGTTTTCGTTTCTGTCAGCTTTGTGTTTTTGACTGTTTGGCGCCATCTTGTATTTGAATAATGTGCAGGTTAGTGTATACTCCATCAGCTGTTTTCATCCCTAATAGCTTTGCGTTTTTGACTGTTTGGCGCCATCTTGTGTCTGAATAATGCGCAGGTTAGTGTATACTCCATCAGCTGTTTTCATCCCTAATAGCTTTGGGTTTTTGACTGTTTGGCGCCATCTTGTGTCTGAATAATGCGCAGGTTAGTGTATACTCCATCAGCTGTTTTCATCCCTAATAGCTTTGCGTTTTTGACTGTTTGGCGCCATCTTGTGTCTGAATAATGCGCAGGTTAGTGTATACTCCATCAGCTGTTTTCGTTTCTGTCAGCTTTGTGTTTTTGACTGTTTGGCGCCATCTTGTGTCTGAATAATGCGCAGGTTAGTGTATACTCCATCAGCTGTTTTCTTTTCTGTCAGCTTTGTGTTTTTGTCTGTTTGGCGCCATCTTGTGTCTGAATAATGCGCAGGTTAGTGTATACTCCATCAGCTGTTTTCGTTTCTGTCAGCTTTGTGTTTTTGTCTGTTTGGCGCCATCTTGTGTCTGAATAATGCGCAGGTTAGTGTATACTCCATCAGCTGTTTTCGTTTCTGTCAGCTTTGTGTTTTTGAGTGTTTGGCGCCATCTTGTGTCTGAATAATGCGCAGGTTAGTGTATTCTTGTAGTCTATAGTATATATCTTTTCACACATTTCTAAACACAATAGTTTTAATAACTCATTTCTAATGACTGATTTATTTTATCTTTGCCATGATGACAGCACATAATATTTGACTAGATATTTTTCAAGACGAAGTGACATTTAAAGGCTTAACTAGGTTAATTAGGTTAAAGTTATGGTAATTAGGCAAGTCATTATATAACAGTGGTTTGTTCTGTAGCAAATCAAGCATGTACTTTGCTTTGGGAATCAGGATTAATATGTACAGCATTAGAAATTTGCACACATTTTATAATAAACTAACATAAGACGTAGATAAAATAATATTTTGCAACTTACTATCGGTGTGCATGTACTGCAGTGGCAAAGAGAACAGCAGGAGAGTTTGCAGGAGGAGCTGGCTTTTGGGTTGAGGGCCCTGAAAAAACAATTGTCAGACAGACATCTATTAAAGGTACAGCATCACATTTTCATTCACTCATTCATTTTTCTTCAGCTTAGTCCCTTATTTATCAGGGGTCACCAGAGCGGAATGAACCGCCAACTATTCCAGCATATTTTTTACATAGTGGATGCCCTTCTAGCTGCAACCCAGTACTGGCAAATAACCATACACTCATTTACACACACACTCATACACTATGGCCAATTTATTTCATCAATTCACCTATAGCGCATGTGTTTGGACTGGGGGGAAACCAGGGCACCCGGAGGAAACCCACGCCAACACGGGGAGAACATGCAAACTCCACACAGAAACGCCAACTGGCCCAGCCGGGACTCGAACCAGGAATCTTCTTGCTGTGTGGTGACAGTGCTAACCACTGAGCCTCCGTGTCACCCCAATGTCAGAGTTATTTTTATATTTTATATAAACATAATACTCTAAATAATACTCTAAACATAACACTGTAATATTTATATTGTATTTGTGTTACATTTCTTAAGAAGCGTCATTTATTTTTAGACATATTTATTGGCCAGTTGAGGTAAACATTAATACTTCTAAACCTAATTCTATTGTTTTATTGTTCCACTATAGAAATTTTAATATTTACAATAAAATATTAAATTTGATAAGCGTCTCGCACATTGTCCCACAGCAACATTAATATAATAGTGTCTATTTTAATGTCTATAGTAAGTGTCTATTGTATTTATCATACAGTTTAAAGAAAGTTACAGTTTTAGGCATCTCTCAACATTGTCCCACAGCGACATTAATATAGTGAAGAATATTTTATAATAATAATTTATATAGATTTAGTGCCCATTTTATTCAACATACAGTTTGTAAATACTTTCTGCTATTTTTCTCTTTTAAAACGTAACGCAATAGTTAATTAGTTACTTTTATAATCATGTAAATAAGTTACTTTTGTGAGAAGTAACTAGTAACTATAACTAATTACTTTAAGTAACACTGCACCTGAGTTGCCGGAGCTCTTGCGGGGCTGTTTGGGTGCCGTATACTGGAAAGACTCATTCCCTTGGCTCGTTGCCTGGTCCAGTCCAAACAGAGATGCTAACTTTGCTCTGAAATCACAGAAAAAGCAGCAAGTAAATCCTCCATTACACTGCTCCGAGTTTCTAAACGGTGCTCAATTCTCAGTTTAAAGCTGACCTTAATTTAACCCAATGACTTTTTGATCAAACAACCTGCAGAAATAAAAATAAAAAAGTGCACAACCTGTGTTTAAAAAAGCTACACAATAAACACAATCGGCACTGACCCGTGGATCTCTCTCCACTTGTAGTCATTGTCCTGCAGTTCTGCCATGCTCAGGCCGGCCAGCGTCCCTGCATGACTCTGAGCGGTTGCTTTTAAGCTAACAGCTATGCAGAAATAGCCAGTGTGTGCATGCTTTAATGCTGCGAATTTTCCAATTGCATGTAATAATATTATATGTGTTGAGCAGGTCTGGAGTCTGTAGGCAGAAAAAAGCTCCTCGTGACCAAAGACTGAGGCCTGGCTCTGATCTGCACGTCTCTAAACACCAGCATGTGAGTGGCATTAACACACACACACTCAAACTCACACACTCTCCACCAGCAGATTCCATATTCATACACATGCATGCTGATGCCAACGTGGACTGACAAAAGTATTTTTCATGAAGTATTTTTCTTGTTTTGTTAATGTTAGTTAATAGAAATAAAGTTGTTCATAGTTAACTCAATGTTATTACATGGCTGTCTGGAATACTCGATTGTCATTGGCCAGTCGTATGTTATTCCCAGATAACACCCACTAAATAACACAAGCTCAAACGGGAACATCGAATCGAATTTGACCGTCATTGAATATGTTCATATACTTACAGCCACATTTGCTTGCATGTATCTGCTTGTCTGTCACGCCAGTTTTTTGACTGTTTGGCGCCATCTTGTGTCTGAATAACGCGCAGGTTAGTGTATACTCCATCAGCTGTTTTCATCCTGTCAGCTTTGTGTTTTTGTCTGTTTGGCGCCATCTTGTGTATCTGAATATTGCGCAGGTTAGTGTATACTCCATCAGCTGTTTTCAACTCTAATAGCATTGTGTTTTTGACAGTTTGGCGCCATCTTGTGTATGAATAATGCGCAGGTTAGTGTATACTCCATCAGCTGTTTTCATTTCTGTTAGCTTTGCGTTTTTGTCTGTTTGGCGCCATCTTGTGTCTGAATAATGCGCAGGTTAGTGTATACTCCATCAGCTGTTTTCATTTCTGTCAGCTTTGTGTTTTTGTCTGTTTGGCGCCATCTTGTGTCTGAATAATGCACAGGTTAGTGTATACTCCATCAGCTGTTTTCGTTCCTGTCAGCTTTGTGTTTTTGTCTGTTTGGCACCATCTTGTGTCTGAATATTGTGCAGGTTAGTGTATACTCCATCAGCTGTTTTCGTTCTTGTCAGCTTTGTGTTTTTGACTGTTTGGCGCCATCTTGTGTCTGAATAATGCTCAGGTTAGTGTATACTCCATCAGCTGTTTCCATCCTGTCAGCTTTGCGTTTTTGTCTGTTTGGCGCCATCTTGTGTCTGAATAATGCGCAGGTAAGTGTATACTCCATCAGCTGTGTTCGTTCCTGTCAGCTTTATGTTTTTGTCTGTTTGGCACCATCTTGTGGCTGAATAAAGTGCAGGTTAGTGTATGCTTTATTCAGCCAGTTTAGTTTCTGTCGGCTTTGCATTTTTGACTAGTGGTCATTTAAAGGGATGTGTATGAGATTTAAAGGAATAGATTGCTCTAAAGTTGGTTTTATTTTATTGGTTTTATATTATTGGAGTTCCACGTTCAATAAAATAGTAAAGCAGAATCTTAAAAGGCTAACGGTTTGTTCACACAAAACATGATAAAGATAAATATAACAATATAGGGAGTGTGTCACTTAACGAATGTGTGAATATAAAACCAACTTTACCTCTAGCCCTATATTGTTTACCATGGTACTTGGAATATTCGGTCTGAAATCACATCTAAGAATGACCTCAAAATAACATTAGCACCATTTAATTTACTGTAAACAATGCTGTACTTTGATAGTCATTGGCTGCATATATGATTTAATTATTTAGAATTAGCAAACAATACATTTCCTAAATTATATTATCAAGGAGAAAGTCTGAATGTGTGAATATAAAACCAACTATAGAAGTAAAGTTGGTTTTATATTCGCACATTCGTTCATTTAGAAGTCTATGTATTGTTTACCATGTTACTTTGAATATTCGATCGGAATTAACATGCAAGTATGACTTCAAAACAACATTACCACTATCTTATTGACTGTGAACAATGTTGTACTTTGATAGTCATTGGCTGCTTATATGATTTCCCTATTTAGAATTAGCAAAGAATACTTTTCTGAAATTATATTATTAAGGAGAATGTCTGAATATCCGAATATAAAACCAACTTTACCTCTATAAACCAACTTTACCTCTATAATATAGGGAGTGTGTCACTGAACGAATGTGTGAATATAAAACCAAGTTTTCCTCTATCTTAAATTACTACACAGCCTGAAATTATTAAAGTGAAACTGCTGAGAGCAACAAGAGGAACTTTCAGCAGCAGGACTGTGAAAATATCACTCGCCATATGATCATATGACCCAAGGAAGTCATGCGAGATCCAATTCAACACAGCAGTGATGAATGCTGAAAACACTCGATGTTATTTAACACAACTAATGATTCTCTGCTTTGTTCACGTAGTTTGGTCGCCATAAAAGTTTCTCCAAGCTATAATGTGTTCGTTATTAACCAATGAGTGACACTCACTACTTTAATTACATATCTTCCCTATATACCCGCTGCATTCGAGTGGTTTCAGGGATATATATATGTAGTTATTGATGCTGTAAAAGTGAATGGTGTTCGTCTGGAGACTTTCGCCTGCGTCTTTCTCCGTCAGAAACCCACTCACCCTCCACTGGGAGACAGAAAATCTCCATCCTCGTCGTCTGCCCCAAACATGCCTTTGATTTATCCCCAAACCGCCGCGTGAACAGATTTACTTTTATTCCAGATATGAAGCACTGACGGCCTGCAAATATTAACATATATTCATTCTCTGCGGTCGCTTCCTGGTTGCGCTGGCGTCAGCTGACCCGCCACTGAATCACATGCGCGTGACGTCACACGACGCCTCCACTCACACTGGCGCTTGAAAATGTATTTTTAAAAATGTAAAATATAGTTTATTTACACTTCAGCGGAGAATAAAAAAACAAACCCGAAAGGGGCTATTTAAAAAAAATATATATATATTAATTTACATTACTTTTTTACCGTAGTAAATGCGATCTGTAGTAATGCGTAAAGATAGTTTTTAAATTTATGTGGTTGTCTTGTTGTGTGTTGCTATTATTTAATTGTCGTATGGTTGTATTTACGTCACCAGTGTTAAAGACAAATTTCGTTTTTGTGCAAAGCAGAACGGATAATACATTTTAAACAGTGTCAGTAACTGTTATATTTTTTTATTTGTGCTTGTATTAATATATAAATATTAAATATTTCAGCTGCTATGATAGTTCATTAATTACTCATTAATTGTGTTGTTTTTTAGTATTATTTATTTGATTGTCCGATTTGCATAAGCGCGGGTAAAGTTCTGCTGCTGTTGCCAAGCAACCAAAATTTACACAAGCAGTCACTCCAGTCACAAGTCTGTTTACTACCGCGAGTATGTGCTGCTGTATTTCTGACAAATGAGGTAAGTGGATTAAAGATACAAATACAATTATTTCGCGAACACAAACCTAACAAAGGCTTCATTTGTTAACATTGACGGTTTAAATGGTTGACATATTTGAGCTCGTTTATGAACACAAATTGTTTATGATTATAAAGCCTGATAGTGTGTGTTTTATGTAGGGATGGGCATGTCTTAATTTTTTATTTGTTTGGGACTGTTTTGATTGCCAAAAACATTTTTTCAACCATCTGAATAAAAATACACACACACACACACACACACACACACACACACACACACACACACACACACACACACACACACACACATATATATATATATATATATATATATATATATATATATATATATATATATATATATATATATATATATATATATATATATAGTATGTCAATGGCATATGTACACTTACCGACCACTTTATTAGGTACACCTTACTAGTACCGGGTTGGACCTCCTTTTGCCTTCAGAACTGCTTTAATCTTTTGTGGCAGAGATTCAACAAGGTATTGGAAATATTCCTCAGAGATTTTGCTCCATATTGACATGATAGCATCACACAGTTGCTGCAGATTTGTCGGCTGCACATCCATGATGCCAATCTCCCGTTCCACCACATCCCAAAGGTGCTCTATTGGATTGAGCTCTGGTGACTGTGGAGGCCATTTGAGTACAGTGAACTCATGAGATGAGATGTCTGAGATGATTTGTGCATTATGACTAGGCATGGGACGATAACCGTTTTCAAGGTATACCGCGGTTTGGAGAAGTCAAGCTTTTAAAACCGTCAACATTTTCTGTAATACCGTTCCTAAGGTATGTGTAAGATTTTTTATTTAGATTTTTTTTTTTTTAGGACAAGAGTATCTCCAGCAGAAAAAAATATCCAAAGATGCAATTTTAGACTGTAAAGAAATCTGTTTTTGAAACAAATGAAGACAGCAGAAGTCAAAAAATCTTTTGAATAATTTAGCCTGACATGTTCTAAATATTACAAATCTTTCAAAAATAAAATATATTGTTTTCAAAAGGGAAACAAGTTTTTGTTTTTTACCCAGACATTTTAAAAATATATATTTTATGATACCGTGATATTTTTACCCAAGGTTATCAATCCGTCAGAATCTTATACCGGCCCATGCATAATTAGGACATCCTGCTGGAAGTAGGATAGTAAGGAAGTAAGCCTGTGGCGTTGACATGATGCTCAATTGGTACTAATGGGCACAAAGTGTGCCAAGAAGACATCCCCCACACCATTACACCACCACCACCAGCCTGAACCATCGATCCAAGGCAGGTTGGATCCATGCTTTCATGTTGTTGACACCAAATTCTGACCCGACCATCTGAATGTGGCAGCAGAAATGGAGACTCATCAGATCAGGCAACGTTTCTCCAATCTTCTATTGTCCAGTTTTGGTGAGCCTGTGTAAATTGTAGTTTCCTGTTCTTAGCTGACAGGAGTGGCACCCTGTGATTTTAAGATTTAAGATTGTGTTCAGAGATGCTCTTCTGCAGACCTCAGTTGTATCAAGTGGTTATTTGAGTTACTGTTACGTTTCTATCAGCTGGAACCAGTCTGGCCATTCTCCTCTGACCTCCAGCATCAACAAGGCATTTGCGCTCACAGAATTGCCGCTCACTGGATATTTCTTCTTTGTCGGACCATTCTCTGTAAACCCTAGAGATGGTTGTGCATGAAAAGTTAGACAGATGTACCTAATAATTTGTATTTGCATGTCATATAGGCCCATAATTCATTTTTAATATCAGATTTCTATATGTGTTGGTCTGATTTTGTTACACAGACCTGATATTTCTGATTTGGAGTATGTTTTTCACTCAAAAAATATGTGTTGGCTTTAACTTTTTACGTTAACAGTTATGTTAACTGAAATAAACATCGTTAATTAAACACAACATAATACAGTTATGTGGAACCTGACGATAAGTAATCCCAACATTTAATACTTTCTACTTGTGTTAACACAACCTGTTTAATTTTAACGCTCAAACTGAGTTAATTTCAACATAATTAAATACGTTAAACCAACAGCCCTACATCAGTTTTTGAGTGTGAGCCATATTCCTTTAAGATTGTTTTAACATGTCACCAATAAGGAAACATAAATCATAAATATTTCATACAATGCATTTATTGTGCACATACATGTATTTACATTATAGTTATATTTTAAAAGACCTGCATAATTAAAGTGATAATTCATTATTAGTTACACTTTACCCCTTAAACAATCCTAAAACCCACTTAACTAAGCCTTAACTTAACTACATCTTAAACAAACCTTTTCTTTTCAATATATAAATACAACAAATAAGGGTTCAATGCACCGCTGAGCTCAGTTGTTGTGTTTCAGTGAGTGTGTAGGAGCTCATTGTCTTCAGGTGCTGTGTTCACACCTGTGCTGCTGGGAGACTGAGCACCGCTGGGCACGAGGAGTCAAATACAGCAGTCCAGCGCCCCTCAGGAGATCCAGCAGCAAACACAGTGAGTTCACATCACATTTAAAGGGCAAAAATCACTTTTATAAGGGGTTTACACACAGTTGTGTGGCAAAAGTGTGAATAAACTTGATAAAAACAGTCTGCAGAAACACTTTGATTGACATTCTCCTTTTGTACGTGTCATCAGAGGGGGAAAGCCCCGCCCACTAGTGACCATCTTTCCCTCATTAGCATAAGGCGTTAGTCTTGTTTTTGAATCTGCCACTATGCTGACACAAAGGCATTTGTAGCTCCGCCCTCTTCTGATAAAAGTAAATTCAAATCTCATTTGAATTTAAAGCGACAGTCACCAAAATGACACAATTAGAATCAAAGCCTAAAAGGGTCATTTTCAGTAAGTTTTTATAACAGAAACATTATTTTTGTGGTATTTTGAGCTGAAACTTTGCATACACACTCTAGTGACATTAGAGACACATTTTACATCTTGTTAAAAGGTGCATAATAGGTTCCCTTTAATACTTAACAACTCATTGTGCATCTACTTTCTCCAGTGATTGAACTGAATGTCTGTGATTTCTTCTGGACGCTGAATAATTGTGATCTTTTCGCTAGGCCCACACAGAATCTGTGCTCGCAGATATTTAATCCTTACATTTTTCGGCATAAATTTGCATATTTTTTACAAAAAACTAAAAAGTTTGCAGTTTTTGTCTT
This sequence comes from Danio kyathit, assembly GCA_903798195.1. Taxonomy (NCBI): domain Eukaryota; kingdom Metazoa; phylum Chordata; class Actinopteri; order Cypriniformes; family Danionidae; genus Danio; species Danio kyathit. Next base: position 65,246,209 of record LR812526.1, read on the forward strand.
ACCCTGCTTATCACCTGTTAAACATTTATAATGCACATCCTGCCTTTTTATTATGGTAACAGAGCACCTTCCATCTCTGAGTGTTGTGGATGTGTCCGAATGGACTGGATGGAGGAGAGCGGGTACAGAAAGACCACCGGTCAGCACTAAAACTGAGGAGACTCTGAATGATGTTTCTCAGTGCAGACAAACAAAACACACTCAGAAGATCAAGAGGTCAGAATAATACACCAGTAGATCAGACCCAGCAGGCAATTTTGTGTGTAATAGATGTCTAGACATAGACATCCCCATCAAGCAGTTTTATGTTTAATAGATGTCTAATAGACGTCTAAACAAACATGGTTTCACTACAACGAGGCTAAATTTGGCCTGGCAGTGAATGTCCAATAGATGTCTAAAATTAGTCCAGAAGTAGACTAGTCATCAAATACACAGACTGCACATGTAAGCAATTTTGTATGTAATAGATGTCTAGACATACTGTAGACATCCCCACCTAGCAGTTTTATGTTTAATAGATGTTTAATAGACGTAAAAACAAAGATGGTTTGGCTTAAACAAGGCTAAATTTGGGCTGGCAGTGAATGTCCAATAGACGTCTAAGAATAATCCAAAATTAGACTAGTCATCAAATACACAGACAGCAGATGTGTACCCAGCAAGCAGTTTTGTGTTTAATAGACGTGTAATAGACAGCTAAACATAGATGGCTTGGCTAAAACAAGGCTAAACTGGGCCTGTCAGTGAGAATCTAATAGACATCTTAGAACAGCCCAAAACTAGATTCATCACCAAATACAGATTAGACAGACTTTACATGTGTAGTCATTCATTCTTTTGCATTTGTTGACTAGTCTAGTTTTGGGCTATTCCTAGATGTCTATTAGATTTTCACGTTTTACCCAATGCATATGATTAGACATCTATTAGACATCTGTTAGACTTCTTTAAAAAACAAAAACTGCTTGCGGGGTAATTTTGAGCTATTATTAAATGCTTAGTATATTTTCAATGCCATCTGTTTTTAGATGTCTATTAGATGTCTTTTCAACACAAAAATGTGCTTGCTGGATCCAAATTGAGAAGTCTTGGCTAAACAAGGGCTGTCAATGGAAAATCTAATAGACATCTAACAATCATCCAAAAATAGACTAGTCATCAGATTATGCAGCCGTCACACATGCAGACATGTATTCCTGTTTGATGACTAGTCTATTTTTGGACTATTGTTAGATGTCTGTTCAGCCACATTTGGCCTTATAATCAAGACATCTATGTTTGGACGTCGTTTAAACACAGAAAATGCTTGCTGGGGAGTCATCAAAGCTATTATTATTCGATCACATTGTTGTCAATCTCTAATTGCTGTCTGGCAGGGCAGATCTTTCATTAGCAGAATCCATGATGCCTGTATCCAGCACAACCAATGACAAACAAAACAAAATAAAGGTATTTTAAAACCTACAACTTCGTGTCCCTGTAAACCACATAAACCTGTACACACACACATGCACAGACACTGATTCCCACATATACATTCGCACACACACACTCACATACACAATTATAATATAACAGGAACTAATGAAGCGTAACTCTGATATCTCCTATATTGTATGCTCTATAATAATAATAATAATAATAATAATAATGTAATGATGAGTGGTGTTTGCAGTTAAACACAGTGGAGATCAGTGCTGTGAGCGGCTGCTCGGAGTTTACTCAGCATCCGGTGTTCATGTGGATCCCAAACCTGCAGCATCAGCCACAGCGGACACACACACACCAGTAGGCCACAACACAACACACTGTAATGAACATTTAAACAGTACACATTTAAACCATGGTTATGAGTTTCTGACATAAAATATACATATACTAGTATTTATTTATTTTTATAACTAGCATACTAGTTTTTAGTATATGTGCTATGATATTACATATTTTATTCATAATTTACTGATGTTTGTCTACAAAGGTCTCCATTTCCAAAGATTGCTATAAAAGAGTTAATCTGCCTTCCATCATGTCAGCTGTCCAAGCCATCCAAATTGGTGAGGAAATGTATCAAAGGGTTCTCTATGGTGTTTATTTATTTATTTGTTTGTTTGTATTTATTTATTTATTTCGATCCAAAATACTCTCAAAAATATATATGTTTTGCTTGTTTAAACTACTTATTTAATATAAGCTGAATCAACATAATTCTTGAGATTTCATTGGGACAACTTAATTTTTTTATGTTCAATCCACGTAAATTTGTTAAAAGTGTTAAGTTAACTTAATCGATTTGTGTTGGGACAACATGAATGATTTGTGTGGAACCCTGCATTTGTTACAGTGTAGCACAATATGTCCTCTATGACAGTGGTTCCCAAAGTGGGGGTTGGGACCCCTTGGGGGGGTCGCGGGACAATTGCATTCAATTACAATTACATTCAATTTATCACAATAAATTTTATTAAACTGTTAGAATTATTATATTTTAACCATACCCACAGAAGATAAAAATAGTAGTTTTAATTTCTAAAAAACTAAATGCAAATGAAAAGGCCATCAGCCTTACAATTATTTTCTTCATAGGAATGGTTTGTTTACGTTAGATTAGCAACACAGCAATAGCGTCAGCTGCGGCAGATTGATTTTATAGCACCAGGTTAAACAGGTTTCTGACATCTTTATGGCAATTAAATTCATTTAAAATAAATACAGGCCAAAACTGAACATTGAGAATGATCTCTGATTGGCAGTGTCCAAAATTATTCCAAGAATAGGCTCGTGCTGAAAACATTGTGTCCAGCAGTCTCTTTAGTTGAGGTTAATATTAAAGTAAACAAATTAATAAATGACTATAAAGATGATATAGTTGTTAGACTGTTGCACTTTTGTGTAGTCAATATGCTCGTGTTTATATAAGCTTATAGTTGTATGAGCAACATTTTTATTTTTATAACCACCTCTGAAGAGTTTGGGGGTCGCGAGTCACTGGCATTGTTATTTTAGGGGTCGCGTTTGGAAAAATGTTTGGAAACCCCTGCTCTATAATGTTTGTTTATTTATTTATTTATTTATTTATTTATTTCAATACAAAAAAGTACAAAAATAATTTATAAAATAAATATCTTTATATTTAAAATATTGATTATTATCATTATGGATATGTTTAAAAAAATTATGTTAAAATAAGTTATTGTTATTTTCATTTTATTATTTATTTAATAATTATTTAATATATATATAAGGTTAGTTATTTATTTACATTTTTATTTTAAAGTAAATAATTATTTTAATGCCGCTTCTGTTCTTCCACTTATGATGAAGTTAAATAATAAATCTAAAATAAATATATGAATGGCTCAAAATTACATTTAATAATGTAATTTAAAATATGTAATAATAGTATTAATTATTTAATGTATTCAAATTTATTCATACTTTTTTGCTGTAGGTATTATAGAATGTATTTATGATTTTGCTTATAAGATGAATAATTCTCTGTTAATAAAATGTGTTACTTACATTTAAAATACCTAGTTCTAATCTCAAAACTTATGTGTGTGTTTTTAAATTAGTCTGGAATTACATTTTAATTAAAAAACGAGTTGTCCAATATAATTCTGTTGTTTTCTGTTGTTTGTTAATATTCAGGCTGGCCTGCGGCAGAGGTACACGGTTGGTAAAAGGAGAGCGCATAGATGCAGCAACTCCACACGAGATGGCGCTGGAGGCTCACGCTGGGTGGGCATTGGCTTTAATCCCATCCCTAAACCCAGCACACATGCCCTGTCCCGCAGCTTTCCCTTCAGAGGTGAGTATTGGTGTTTTTGGGGCCAGTTGACCAATATTAAATTAAATAAATCCTCATTCTTGTAGTTTAAATGGAAAGAACTGTCATCTTAAAGGGATAGTTCACCCAAAAATAAAAACTCAGCTTGACTTTTTTCCTTCTGCTGAACACAAAAGAAGATATTTTATGGAACTCTGTAACCATTGACTTCCATAGTACTTGTTTTTTTTTCTACTATGTAAATCAATGGTTACAGGTTTTCAGCTTTCTTCAAAATATCTCCTTTTTTTGTTCAACAGAATAAAGAAACTCATGAAGGTTTGGAACCACTTGATGGTAAGTAAATAAATATTCATTTTGGGTGAACTATCCCTTTAAAGGAACAAGTCTCCTAGAGTTAAACTGTAGACTTGAACCATTTTGAATACATTCAGCCGATTTTTAGCTTAGCTTAGCATAATGAACTGATTCGGATTAGACCATTAGCATTTCGTTCACAAAAATACAATAAATTAGTTTGATAGTTTTCCTATTTAAAGCTTGAGTCTTCTGTAGTTACGTCATGTAATAAGGCCTACAGAAAACGAAATGTTAATATATTCCAGACCAATAAAGGAACTATACTCTAAATCTGATATATTAATCAAGAAACTCTACTGACGTATTATGCTCACACCGGGCGGAGTGATATTATGCAGCAAATGAGAGACAGTGGACGCCTTAAAACCATGGAGACATGAGAGACGCATTGGTGAAGTGTGATTTGATGTGTTTAGCCAACAAACCAACCTTTTCCATTCAGAGATCTACAGTTAATAATAGTTCCTATAAACAGTTGGCGGTTCATTCCGCTGTGGCGACCCCTGATAAATAAAGGGACTAAGTTGAAGGAAAATTAAAGAATGAGAATCTAATGTTACAGATCAAAACCTTTCCTTTCTGTCTCTCTGTCCACAGATAGTGGACGATTAAATGGAAAACTGCCGAGTCTGAGCACGCCGCACCCAAAGCCCAAACACAGCAGTGGTCACGGCTCAACATTAAGCCTGAGTTTGGGCTCAGTAAAGTGCTGGAGAGGAAGCGGAGACTGACCTGCAGATTACTTCACTTAGTATGTTACATAATCAGTCTGTTGTGTGCAGTGATTTAGAGCTCTTTTGTCTTGGAAAGCCACGGTTTTAAACGTTGATTAATAATAAAATTAGTTTACAGTGCCTGAACACCTCATTTATTAAACTGTGATCTTAAATATCACGTGGCAGGACAGATCGAATCTAACCTGAGCTAAATCTGCAGTAAGAGTTTGACTAAAGTACTGTAACCAGGAATGTGACACTGACAACAGAGGTGCGGATCCACATGCAGGTTTATTGGCAAGGTCAGGTAAGCAGTGGTCATAACAGGAACAAACAGATGTATATGGGCGAGTCGTAGTCGTAATAGCAGGCAGATGGTCACAAGGCAGGCAGCAATACAGGATTAAACTGACAGACGAGGCAAAGATCAAAACCAGGCAAAGCAAGACAAAGAAAACGCATTGTAATGTCATTAAAACAGTAGACAAGACTCAGCAAATGTGTTTGTGTGTGAGCAGAACTTAAAGTGCCTGAATCAGTCCTTGAGCAGTTTCAGCTGTGGGAATGTAAGCAGTAATGATCTGGAACATGTGTGTGTGTGTGAGCAGAGTGCATGTATGGGGTTGTAGTCCAAAACATGGCAGATTTGTAGTCCATGTGACTGTGTGTGTGTGTTTACCAGCGATCTCTGGTGATAGATCGCTGGTGATCATGACAAGTAAACTGAAACAAATGGTTCTTTGGATTTACTAGTTTTTTTTAAGGTAAGTAGTTGCATATTTATATGGGCTGAATTTAAACAAACACATAAAGTTGAACAGTACTGAATTTAGTTTCTTTAAAATCAGCCCATATCAGTTGTTTGCAACCACTTACCTTTAAAAAATGTAGTAAATCCAATGATAGGATAGTGCACTGATCATCAACTGGCGACTGGATTCCAAAATTGTGGGGATCAAAAAGAAAATAGTGGTCCACACTATTAAAGCAACTAAAAATAACAACAACTGAGACTCTTTTCAGAATAACCACCATTTATGACTATATTTAGGCTACACTTCCAAATGAGGACAGACTCAGACAGACCATACGGCGTTAAGCGTTTATTGTTTCAAACAGGTTTTAGTGTAAAGGCTGATTTATACTTCTGCGTTAAGCGCACGCGAATGCTACGGCGCAGCCTTTGCGTGGACGCATAGCCCCTCGCCGTGGCCGTCGGCAACGTTGACGCGCACCTCTCAAAAAATCTAAACCCTGGTTTATACTTCTGCGTCAAGTGATCGGCGTGACCCACGGCGCAAGCCTCGCGCGTAGCCGTGCATTTATACTTCTGTGCGCTGTTTCTGTTTCACTGCAATACACTTCTGAAACACTAGCTGGCAGTAGGTGTTTATGTTTCTCTGTGTCGAGTTTCTTCGCTGGTGTTTTGTTTTTTCTGAACGCTTCCTTAATGTACAAGTGGCTCAAATTCGCTCATTCTGAGGCGGGAACCGTCGGACGAGCAACAACTTTAATCATGAGGTAAACACAAAACAACAGTCTCCATCCGGAGCTCCTTCACGGGACTCCACACTTGTAAACACTCGCTGCATCGGGCGCGCGGCTCTCACCTCCGCCCACACTCGTCAGCACTACCAAGCCGACCAATCACAGAGCTTGCGCTACGTGTATGCGTTACATTTTTTGAGAGGTGCGCGTCAATGTTGCTGACGGCCACGGCAAGGGGCTATGCGTCCACGCGTAGGGTGCACCGTAGCGTGCGCTTGACGCAGAAGTATAAATCAGCCTTAACGCGTACACGTAGCACCATGCAGTGCCCGATGCAGCGAGTGTTTACAAGTGTGGAGTCTCGTGAAGATGCACGGCTACGCGCGAGGCTTGCGGCGTGGGTCACGCCGATCACTTGACGCAGAAGTATAAACCAGGCTTTAAGTGAAGACCGGGTGGGGCGTAGGCAGAGTGTGCGCGACGTGTGTGTGATGAAGAGCAAGGAGGGATGCGGTGGAGAGGGGTGCGCAACGTAATTGAGGAGCGGAAGGAAGACGCGCGATTTCCCGGAGATTCTCATTCGTTTGGGAGCATCCGGGAGTCTCTATGCATTTGCGGGAGACTCACAGAACTTCCGGGAGACTTGGGATGTCTGCCTCAGGACTAAAAAAAGGCGGAAAAACTATCTGGCACAACTTAAAAGAGCATGGTAAATAAATAACCTGGTACCAGAACAAAACAGGTCACAAATAATGTTCGCACATCAAATGAAACGTTAAGTGGGCTTGAATTCAAATCTCAATGCTGAAACAGGCTACTCTGAGTGCTTAATCAATGGCTAAAGTTACATTTCCCCTTGTTGACTTAGCCTAATTGAGTTGAGGCAAAATATCTATCACTCCTAGTGGTCGACTGTGGTATAGGTGATGGGAGCCTGAATAAAACGCCTTCAGTTTTGTAATGAAATTGAAAAAGTATAAACATTAAACATAACGTTAAGCCAAAATGAGATTTTTATTTGATTTTCTTCTTAGGGGTCCGGCCAGTGATGTAGTCCTTGCTATACGCACGTATACTCAGTATGCTTACTTTTTTCCATGAGCTGTTTGGGTATTACCACTTCTGAGGATCAATAATTGCGTATACCCTCGGTATACTCACTTGTTTTGCTGATTAAACTTCCCTAATTTATGTGTAATCATGTCCCCTTTAACTGTATACCAAAGGTTTTTTTTTTTTAACTCGCATCTTAATTTGTTGCAACTGGTGCATTTTTGTTTAACTTGCGCTATTCCCCGCCCCTGATGACCGCAGCAGCTAGGAGAGAAATTTCGTCAAGAGTTTTTGAAGACCACAACAAGTCAACTGAATGATGTCTCGCTGAAACATTCAGGTAAATTTATGAAACAGCATGGGTGTCGCTTTAGCCCTCCTATATTTCTATTCAGCACCCTTTAAAGGTTTTGCGATTAGCTCATGAACTGTACACTACTAAATGATCGGCTCAGTCCCCTTTAATTTTGATATGAAAATGATGGCAGACTTCCGCTGCTCCGTTTTCAGCTTGTTTTCATTTAATCAGCAAACCACATCTGTTCAGGGCGAGAGAAATCCTAAAATCGCCCCTGTAAAACAGAATTTCACATGTCTTAATCATGCCTACCGCTACAGGGAACGACACTATACTGTATATAAAACACTAAAAACGATGAGGCAAAGACTACTCAAAATTCAAGTAACAATATGCGATTTAAAAGGGTAACTACTAGTATATAATAGCGACAACAGAAGACAGACTCCTAATATTTTGGTTTAAAACAAGCATGCACCAATCTGACAATCAAAAATAATGGCTTATTGATGTTTAAAGGAAACTATAAAATGTAAAGTAATAAGCCAGTAAAGAAAGTAAGTTAAAAAACTGTCTTTCCATGTCAACTAAATTGTTGTAGCTATCTTGATTGACTCTTTTTTTCAATATTAAAATGATTAAATAAGCTACATACTGTATAAATACAGCCAATCTCCGAGTCTGCTGGGGAGGAGCACTATTAGCTAAACATAAATCATTAAATAGGAATAGACAATAAGCGTCTCCTTTTAAAATGAACAAATTTGTTTGAATTTTTTTCTTTCTAAATTTGAAAATTGTCATCATTTACTCAACCTTTACTTGTTTCAGACCGGTTTGTCTTTTTTTCCTTCTGTTGAACAAAAAAGAAGATATTTTGAAGAAAGCTGGAAACCTGTAACCATTGACTTACATTGACATAGTATTTTTTTTCCTATTGTGGAAGTTAATGGTTACAGATAACTGATGTTAAATTTGTTATATTATATATATATATATATATATATATATATATATATATATATATATATATATATATATATATATATATATATATATATATATATATATATATATATATATATATATATATATATATATATATATATATATATATATATATATAGCTAAAGGCAACGCAGTGGCGCAGTAGGTAGTGCTGTTGCCTCACAGCAAGAACGTCGCTGGGTCGCAGGTTCGAACCTCGGCTGGGCTGGGTCAGTTGGCGTTTCTGTGTGGAGTTTGCATGTTCTCCCTGCGTTCGCGTGGGTTTCCTCCGGGTGCTCCGGTTTCCCCCACAGTCCAAAGACATGCGGTACAGTTGAATTGGGTAAGCTAAATTGTCCATAGTGTATGAGTGTGAATGTGTGTGTGGATGTTTCCCAGAGATGGGTTGCGGCTGGAAGGGCATCCGCTGCGTAAAATCGTGCTGGATAAGTTGGCGGTTCATTCCGCTGTGGCGACACCGCAAGGGACAAAGCTGACAAGAAAATGAATGAATGAATATATAGCTAATGAATCAAAGAAACATTGACTTTCGTTGTTTCTTTGCCTACTTTTATATAAAATTTGGGTCGGATGTAATAGTACACCACCTTTTTTTTTAGGACTACACCACTGGGTCCGGCCCCCAATGAGACTGTCTGGTAAAACTCTGGCCCTCTGACAAATATAGTTGATGACCCCTGGGATAGTGAGTGAGTGAGTGAGTGAGTGAGTGAGTTATTCTAGGCTCATCTAGTAGCACATATAGCCATAGCTGTAGGTCCTCTTCCAAGCAGCCACACAAATCAGTCTGCTATTGTCATTTGATCACATTTGTCTTGACGTGTGTGTGAAGGTCAGGAGGGTTTGTCGTCAGTGCGATGGCTTCGACAAACACTGCAGTTCAATGACGCGTCCAGTCTGTTGTGTGTGTTTGACTTTACTGCGCCACTATTCACCAGTAGAGCACAGCTTGTCATTCTGTCGTGTTTGCTTCAGAGACTCCGCCCACATGACGTGTTAGAATGCTATAGAGCAGGGGTGCCCAAACTTTTTCTCATGAAGGGCCGAAAGCCAGGGCAGCACAGTGGTTAGCACTGTCGCCTCAAAGCAAGAAGGTCGCTGGTTCGAGTCTCGGCTGGGTCAGTTGGCATTTCTGTGTGGACTTTGCATGTTCTCCCCGTGTTGGCGTGGGTTTCCTCCGGGTGCTCCGGTTTCCCACACAAGTCCAAACACATGCGCTATAGGGGAATTGATGAACTAAATTGACCGTAGTGTATACATATAGTGTACACACACACACAGTTTTTTGGGGTCACACCTGGTGTGTGCTGCAAACATGAAGTTTTGAGTGTGTGTCAGTGAGGAACAAGTGTATCCTCTGCTGGAAGCCTGCGCTGGAAATCCCACAGCATATAAACACACTGATGGAAAAACAAGAGCACTGGGTGTGTGTGTGTGCGTGTGTGTGTGTGTGTGTGTGTGTGTGTGTGGTGAGACGGGAGGTTACCTGGAACTGAGACAGATGTTGGGTGTGAGGATTGACCTGACTGGACACTGCAGCTGTGTGTGTCTGTCTGTTTTAGTCTATATATGTGTGTGTGTGTGTCTCTGTATTAGCATGCTTTTGTGTGTTTATGTGTGTGTGATTTTATGGCTGCATGTTTGTGTGTCTGCGTGGCTGCAGCTGTGTGTGTGTGTGTGTTTGGGTCTATGTGTGTGCGTGTGTGTTTATGTGTGTGTGTTGGCTTTGGTGGTGTACAGGTACAGACACTTGTTTCTGTGTGTGTTCGTATGTTTGTGTGTCAGCGTGACTGTGTGTTTGAGTGTTTTTTTTATGTGTGTGTTTATGTGTGTGTTTATGTGTGTGTGTCCATGCTTTCATGTTGTTGATGGCAAATTCTGACCCGACCATCCGAAATGTGGCAGCAGAAATGGAGACTCATCAGACCAGGCAACGTTTCTCCAATCTTCTCTTGTCCAGTTTTGGTGAGCCTGTGTGAATTGTAGCCTCAGTTTCCTGTTCTTAGCTGACAGGAGTGGCACCCGGTGTGGTCTTCTGCTGCTGTAGCCCATCTGCCTCAAGGTTGGACGTGTTGTGTGTTCAGAGATGCTCTTCTGCAGACCTCGGTTGTAGCGAGTGCTTATTTGAGTTACTGTTGCCTTTCTATCAGCTGGAACCAGTCTGGCCATTCTCCTCTGACCTCTGGCATCAACAAGGCATTTGCGCTCACAGAACTGCCGCTCACTGGATATTTTCTCTTTGTCGGACCATTCTCTGTAAACCCTAGAGATAGTTGTGCGTGAAAATCCCAGTAGATCAGCAGTTTCTGAAATACTCAGACCGGCCCGTCTGGCACCAACAACCACGTTCAAAGTTACTTAAATCCCCTTTCTTCCTCATTCTGATGCTCGCTTTGAACTGCAGCAGATCGTCTTGACCATGTCTACATGCCTAAATGCATTGAGTTGCTGCCATGTGATTGGCTGATTAGAAATTTGCGTTAACAAGCAGTCGGACAGGTGTACCTAATAAAGTGGCCGGTGAGTGTATGTGTGTGTGAGATTATAAATGTTGACCTAATTGCTGCAGGTGAGCTGCGATGGCTCTGGATGAAGGCTGCTTTTGATGGCCGGTGACTCAGGGAAACTCTGAGCTCCTCCGCAGGCAAACAACATCTCCAAAAAAAAAAAAGCATCTCATTCAGTTCAATCAGCCTAAGGAGCAAAGCAAACGTTTGAGCAAACAGATGACCTGATGGCCAGAGCAGGAGCGTGAGTCACTACACTCAAATAAATGACCATTTGTGGAGATTGTAGAAGTGGCACAGCAGACCGAATAAGTCACTGCATTTGTTCTTCTTCTTGACTTCATGCTTCTTATTGCCATATTCGGGAATGTTATAAGAGTCCCACTAAGGTCCTCATTGCAATATAGTTCTCATTCTGAAAGCTTACCCCTATATACATTTCAAGAGTTCACACTTAGCTGATGATTGGTAATAAAGCGTGTTTGGCATGTTGTCCTGGGAGAGAGCCCTGAGCTCAGAATATCCTTGAGCCCGGGGCTCCCTCCCATTTGGAGGGCGAGAGGAGAGTTTGAGAGAACTCGAGAACTCTCCTGCTGTGAACTGCTGAGATATATATGACTAAGAGTTGCCTTAGGATGGTATTTTGAAGTAGTCAATCTACCTATGGTGCTTGTCTTTGAACGATGGGAGGAAACCGGAGAACCCGGGGACAACCCACGCGAAACACGGGGAGGTCATGCAAACTCCGCACAGAAACGCCGACCGGTCTGGAGAGGGCCGGACCAGTAGCATTCTTGCTGTGAGGCAACAGTGCTCCCCACTGGGCTGCCGTGCCGCCCTATCGGAGAAGGGGAGGAGTAGGTGTGGAAGGGGGGATTCTTCAAAACGAAGATGACTGGAGCAAAGAGCTCTGGTAATTTATAGTGTGTCAGTGTTCATCTGATTGGTGCAATATGCGGAGTTAATGCGGTACCAGCTGTGTTCAATCATAAGCACATGATCCTCTCGAAATTAGTTTAGAAATAAACCACACTTCTGGAGATCGCGAATTATGTAGTCAGAGGTACTGTATGGCTGCATTTGGTCTTTAAAATGAACTTTACGGGGGGGTATGACGCTGTTCCTTTTCACGCTTACCAGCTGACCGCTTACCTCCATATGGACGGCTTTTCCGATGTTCGTTCAGTGGCTCGACATGTTTGTCGGCGGACTTGAGACGCAGAGAGGAGTTGACCACAACGACGGAGTTCAGCGAAGAACGGTTCCAGAAAGCATGTAAGACAAAAACAAAAGCCAAAAATAGAATAAACAAGTAAATAACAGGGTGAGAATGTGGTAAAATCTGAAAACGTGGTAAAAATCAGGTGAGGGCTTTTCTTTTTCTGGATTGCTTTTGAAAACACTATCGGTTGGGTTTAGAGAAATTCGAGATCTGAAAGCATACACAGCGGCCTCTGGTGGATTCACGAAAACAAAAACTGAAACCCCCCCCCCCCCCAAAAACGTAGCTCCTGGGACGTATTTACCGCTCTCCAGAATCGTATATAGGGGTACGTTTTCAGAATGAGCCTGATTTGCCTTTATGATACAGACGATGTCAGGAATAGAAATGAAAATGCATATTTTTTTCTATTTTTTGACTTCATGTTTAGAATGAGCATATCTGTCAACATTGAGATGTGAAAATAAGGGATATGCCCACCGTAATAAGGGATACCCTCCCCCCCCTCTCTAAAAAAAAAAAATCCCTAAATTACTAAATATGTTCGTCTGGAGCTGTTTCATTGTAAATAAACAGTTAAACGGTCAGTAATATGTTTTGTTATTATTATTATTTACAAAAGAAAAAATAAGTAGTATACATAAGCAGCAAATACATTAGCAAACAGTTCAGCTTATTAAAATTAATAGCTATTATAATGAAATAAAATCAAGCTATCAAATCTCATTAGCCGTTTCTTCACTGTATAACTTACACATTCTGATTAAAGAGCAGCAAATGAATCAATTATTTGGATTATTTTGTTTAATTACATTAAATAACAGGTGTCACTTTAAAAATGCACACATCTAACATTATAATGAAAGTATTCGATTGCTTTCCAAATTTTTTTTGCTCATTTAGGCCAAAATTATTTGTGTTTGAAAAAAAAAAACACCAAGATCACGATCTTTAGATGTTATTATTATTAATTATGTGTCTATGTTTGTTCAAACACGCACCCAAAACCCAGACTTACGCTCCGCTTCAAATAGCGTGTACAGAATCCGTTAGAGAAATAGCCTCTATTTATCACTATGGAGCTTGTCAGCTGACAGTCACGCTATGATTGTTTTGAGGATTGTATATTATTGAATCCTGCCTGTTTTATATTTATTTCAAAGTGTTTTTAAGTCTAAATAAAGCAAAAGCACAGAACAGACTCACATTTAAGAGCAAGGGGCGTCCCCTGGTTGTTCGGCGGTATGTGTTGTGTATAGGAAGGATTGGCTCTTTAATGTTTGTTATCACCTTTCAGAGAAATGAAAATACAGGAGAAATACGGGAAAATACCTTTATGGGATGATAGCGGGATAGAACTGTAAAATACGGGAGAATCCCGGGAAAAATGGGAGGGTTAACTGGTATGGAATGAGATGCATTTGCGTTTGACTGATGTAAGTTGAGATGACTAGAAACATTCATTTGATTCCACTAAAACTAATTGAAGGCAGCAAGAATTTGTTTCACAGTGTATAAAACTCCAGTGAATTTGGATATAGTTTGATAAAGACGCACATCCATCAGGTCACAGGAGCTCTTTCAGTGAGGATGTGTGCTCAGCGCTGTTTTATTTGCAGGAACTCTCTCTGCGATAACATTTCTCCTCATCAAATCAACAGGCGCTGCTCTGTCCCAGTGCTTTTTTCCACACACAGCCAGGCCTCACAAACCCCGACACTTTACCTGCTTTCAAAACACTGTTTACCTTATTTTCTGTGTGCTCAGCGCTGCATGAGAAGCACCTCAGATTCACCAAAACTGAGTTTTCAATGGAGTATATGCACAGCTAGAGTTATTTACCGTTAAACTGAAAGGTTAATGTGACTATTTTCAATTTCATACAGTTCCTTTTACAGCATCGATGTTGTAATGTAGTTCAAATATAATGAGTTAAACAGCATTCGATTAGTTGTTCAAGTGTGAAACGAGATGAAAAGCCGTCAAAATACAAGCGCCATCAAGAGCGCAGAAACTCCAATAAAAATACTGTGGTAAAATAATTTCATATTTTAAAGACATGGCACAGGACAATGGTATTTAATGCAGTGCTTCTTGTACAGCCTGAGACCCACTTTATATCCAACCCAGGCTCATTGCGGATACGCGCTCAAGTCTACATTTCTAGGGACATTGAAATACGTAACTGAATGTACGTCAGTTTTTGTTTTTGCAATTGGAGCAGAGGCCGCTGTGTATGTTTTCTGATTATCTCAAAATTCTCTTGTGCGTCTTCTCGCATAAATCCACCAGGGGGCGCAATATAGTGAATGACTGACCCACTGACCCCTTCCATAAACCCAGCCAATAGTGTTTACATAAGCAATCTAGAAAAAGAAAAGCCATTGCGGCCGCATAATTCACCACGTTTTTAGCCTGTTGTTTATTTATTTTTTGTTGTACCTGGTTTCTGGAATCGTTCTTCACCGGACTCAAACTCCATCGTTGGTCAACTCCGCTCCACGTTCCAAGTCCACCGGCGTACGTGGCGAGCCACTGAGCAAACTGGTAACACCGGAAAAGCCGTCCGTATGGATGTAAGCGGTCAGCTTACAGATGAAATGCAGCCAGACGTACCTCTGGGTACATAATTCGCACTCTCCAGAAATGTAGACAAGGGTACGTATCCACAATAAGCCTGTGTTGCTTATATTGTATATCAATGAGGCAGTGAAGATCACAGATTCATTCATTCATTCATTCATTTTCTTTTCAGCTTAGTCCTTTTATTAATCTGGGGTCGCCACAGCAGAATGAACCACCAACTTATCCAGCACGTTTTATGCAGCGGATGCCCTTCCAGCTGCAACCCATCTCTGGGAAACATCCACACACACTCATTCACACTCATACACTACGGACAATTTAGCCTACCCAATTCATCTGTACCGCATGTCTTTGGACTGTGGGGGAAACCAGGGAAACCCATAGTGTTTTCAAATACAATCAAAAAAAAAGAAGAGAAAAGCAGTGACAGCCACCACGTTTTCAGTCTGTTGTTTATTTATTTATTTATTTATTTATTGTTTTACCTGGTTTTTAGAACAGCTCTTTGCCGGACTCAAACCCCGTCGTCGTGGTCCAACGTACGCAGCAACCCACTCTGCAAACAGCTAACACCGGAAAAGCTGTCCATACAGAGGTAAGTGGTCAGCTGGTAGCGTTAAAAGAAACAGAGGTCATCTGCGGCGTCATACCACCCTACAGTGTTCGTTTTAAAGACGAAATGCAGCCAGACGTACCTTTGGCTACAAATTTCGCGCTCTCCAGAAATGTAGACAGGGGTTCGTATCCACAATGAGCCTAGGTTGAATTCATGTTAATGAAACAGTAGCTGTGTTTCCATCCACCTATTTTAATGCACATTTTGGATTATCGAATACAAAACTGCTTGATGAAAATGCCAAGATGCACATAAATTTTGAAAATGCGCATAAAAAACATCTGCACAACTGAATAAATTCCAAAAATTATGTTTACTCACGTAAAATATTTTTTTAGGTCAGTCTATTTGTTTAATGTTCAATCAACTTGTAAATTTGTAAAAACGAATATGTTAACTTAATTCCTTCATGTTGTCTCAATGCAAATCGATTGTGTGTAACCAGCATTTTTTACAGAGTACGCTCCAAAATGACTTTTGCTGCTTGTTTAAACTACTTATATAAAATGAGTTGAACCAACACAATTCTTAAGGTTTTTTTGGTACAACTTGAGTGTTTTATGTTCAATCCACTTAAATTTGTAAAACCGATTAAGTTAACTTATAATCGATTTGTGTTGGGACAACATGAAGGAATTGAGTGGAACTCAGCATATTTTACAGTGTAGGATAAACCTTTCATATTCGATAAGAAAAAGTAGCATGAACCACAATGGAAGCACATTTACAGAATAAATTCCAGCAAAAGTGATGTGATTTTGATTTAAGACACCATATAACGATAAAAATGTGTGTGATAGACATTGTTAGTGCACAAACCAGCATTTCCAGCCCATTGTAAAACATCTGAAATGTTGTTTTCAACCCAGGCTCATTCTGAAAACGTACCCCTTTATACATTTCTGGAGAGCGCCAAATACGTCCCAGGAGGTATGTTTTTTATTTTCGCGAATCCACCGGAGGCCGCTGTCGACGGACTGAGTGATCGACTCACCCACCCTCCTCCTTTCCTAAACCCAACCAATAGTGTTTTCAAAAGCATCGATTGACCAGCGTCCACCCCTTCCCTAAACCTAACCGACAGTTTTAAAAAGCATTCCAGAATAAGTTTAGAATAATTCAGAATCATTTTTACCACGTTTTCAGATTTTACCTCATTCTCACCCTGTTATTTACATGTTTATTTAATTCTTTGTCTTACCTGCTTTCTGGAACCGTTCTTCAGACTCGAACCCCATCGTCAAGGTCAACTTCTCTCTGTGCCTCAAGTCCACCAACGTACATGGCGAGCCACTGGACAAACTGGTAACAGTGGGAAAGCCGTCCACACGGAGGTAAGCGGTCAGCTGGTAAGGCGTCATACCGCCCCGTAGCGTTCGCAAACGCAGCCATACGTACCTCTGGCTCCATAATTCACGATCTCCAGATATAGGGCTACGTTTTCAGAATGAACCTATGTTGGTTGTTTTGCTCATTTCTAAAACCCCTCAGCCGTCAGTCCGTCAGTCATCACAGTGCTTCAGTATTATTATTCCTCTATTATTATTCCCTCCAGAACTGTCTTGAGCATCAGTCTGCTCTCCCAAAGAGCGTCTCACGCCTCCAAAAGCCACCGCATTCACCGCGTTCATTGCGCTTCGTCTTCTGAGGCGCAACTCATTTATTAGAGAAGAAACAAACACCACAGTGACTTCTCTTAATGCACTAAACTACATTTCTCTGGCTGATATTTGTGCAAGTTTATCAGGAAGTGACTGTTTCTTCTGTTTGACTCATTAGATGAAAATGCTGCTTTATTCACTAATATTTTAAACGATATTCCAGTTTTACACAATTAGTATCTTCGGATGGACGCACAGCTCTTATTTAGTTAATTGTTGTACATTCTTCAGCCGTAATGCATCATGATTTATGAGACTGCAGTCCATCTGTGTGAAACCGGCTCCAGGTCAAAGGTCACACACATTCCTCATGAAGACGACCTGAAGACCCTGCGTCACACAAAACACACTCACACACAGCTGACGGCACACTCTTTTACTGTTCACAAGAATCTTCAAGACCACAGTGTAAACACTATCCCTAAATTAGCAGTTTTCTGCGTTTCGTAATTCATGTTTTTATTTTCCTCCCTTTATTTTATGCTTTTGAATTGCATTATGGGATCTTGATCGTTCTTCCAACAACTTTTAACCTTGAAAAGTTGTAAAAAAAAATTCGTACTTTTCTTTACTGTACTTTTCTAAACATTTGTAATAGTTTGCAGTGCTATATTGTCTGGGTTGGTGTTGTATATTACGCCATAACATCCTTGTAATATACTGCCATTTTACACACTAATTTCTCTGTATATTATTATACACTATATTATTTAAAACAACAGCGCCTGAGTACAATTGATAGAGAAATGCCAGATATACAGGCTGGTTTTCAGAAGCGAAGAGGCACTAGAAAGGCAGAGCCAACCTCAGGTGGCTTATGAAGAAGACACGAGAATATCAGAAAGATCTCTACATGTGTTTGATCGATTACACGAAGGCCTTCGACCGTATTAAACATGAAAAGTTGTGTACCTGCCTCCTAGAACTGTAATGTAATGTAATTTATTGTGTATGGCCATACACCCAAAGCGCTTCACGATTATGAGGGGAGTCTCTCCACGCCACCACCAGTGTGTAGCATCCACTTGGATGATGCGACGGCAGCCACAGGACAACGCCGCCAGTGCGCTCACCACACACCAGCTATTGGTGGAGTGAAGAGACAGTGATAGAGCCAATTCGGTGGATGGGGATGATTATAAGGGCCGATTGAGGGACTTTGGACATCGGGGTTACACCCCTACACTTTACGAGAAGTGCCATGGGATTTTTAATGACCATAGAGAGTCAGGACCTCGGATTGACGTCTCGTCCTAAAGACAACTGGGAACGCCTGCTCATCTTGTCCAGCTCGCTTTATGTGAACCAAGAAGCCACAGTGAGAACTGCGTATGGTGATACGGAGTGGTTCGAGATCAGGAAAGGAACATGACAAGGCTGCATTCTATCGCCACCACTCTTCAACCAGTATGCAGAAGCAGTCATAAGAAAAGCACTACCAGAAGACATCGCAAGAGGAGTGAAAATTGGCGGCAGGAACATCAGCAATCTTAGATATGCCAACAACACCACCCTACTGGCCAAAAGCAGAGAAGATCTGGAGCATCTGAAAGTGAAAAGAAGAAAGTGAGAAGGTGGAGTGGCACCTGAACATCAGCGAAGGTGACGACCTGAAGATGCAGCATAAAGATCCACAATGAAGAAATCGAGACTTCATATTCCTTGGTTCCAAGATGGGGACACCTGAAATCAAGAGACGGTTAACCCTCGGACGGAATGCAATGGTGAGCATGAATGCCATTTGGAAAGTAAGGATATCAGCACTGCAACTAAAGCAAGGCTAGTCAACACGACCGTCTTCACCCATAGCAGCATTTGATTGCGAGACCTGGACGATCAAGAGGACAGACAGAAGAAAGATCGACGCCTTCGAGTTGTGGTGCTGGAGGAGGCTGTTGCGCATCCTGTGGACAGCGAGAATCACCAACAAAGAAGTCCTAGGGTGCATCAAGCCAAAGACCTCGCTGGAAGCCAAGATTACCAAACAGAAATTATCCTATTTTGGCCATGTCATGCGTAGCAATTATCTCGAGAAGGCAGTCATGCTAGGAATGGTCAGTGGAAGTTGGAGGAAAGGCTGTCATACTGTCAAATCTGATACCAACATGAGCATGCACAAACTCAAAGAAGCGGCGATAAATAGAACTGTGTGGAGGGGAATGATCCATAGAATGACCGAAAATCGAACTCAATTGAGTGGATAATCGAATTGATTTCAAACTACTAAAATGCCAATAAAATTCCCTCTGTGAAGCTGTGAAAAGTCAGCAGAACTGAGACCGTGCTCCAATAACGATAATAATTCACCACCACAAGTAAACAGAAAACACTTCAGGAAGGACAGAGACTGTGAATTAACAGATGTTTCTACACTGCAGATGGTTGTTTTAATAGGAGTTCAGTGTGTGTCGCTGCTGTAATCTCTCTCTTTCTCTGTGTAAACACATCTCGCTCTGTATTTGTGCCCATGAGTCAGAGACTGAAACACAAATTCCATTACAGCGCTGTGGAAAAAACAAACCTTCATCACACACACACACACACACACACACACACACACACACACACACACACACACACACACACACACACACACACACACACACACACACACACACACACACACACACACATTAAAATCAGCATACAGTAGTCTACAGCAGTGTTTCTCAACCATCCTCCACATTCTGTCTTTATTTTCAACCCAGGCTCATTTTGAAAACGTGCCTGTATACATTTCTGGAGAGCGCCAAATACGTCTACGTTTTTTTGCAGTTTTTGTTTTCGCAAATCCACCAGAGGCCGCTGTGGACGCTTTTTCAGATCTCAAATTTCTCTCGCGAGTGCCATTCGCGCCTGCTGTTCTCATGTAAATCCACCAGAGGCCACTGTGGGCGCTTTTCAAATCTCAAATATCTCTCGCGAGTGGACCGCGAAAATGAAACGAAACTAACGTTATTCTCCAGACGTAGAAAAACTGACAAGCACAAAATCTTTTAAGTGCTAATGATAATGTTAAAGATATCTAGTAGCACATTTATTGAAAATAGGCAATTGCAGATTAGTAAACGTCGTCTACTTATACTAAATATTTGAGGTTTTCCTGGTTTTACAGACCGGTTTTCAGTCTAAAATGCATTTTACTGAAATGTAACACTGCAGCGTCTTTCACTGACATATTTTGCACAATGGTAATGTTTGGAAAGTTTCAGAAGCAGTGTATCGATGGTATTGGCACAACGTGAGGTCAAATTCATTTCTTTTAACGTGCAAAAATTTTGGAAGAAAATTTACTACCATAATAATGAATACTTTACTCATCATCATGAATTCTGCAGGAGTTCCGTATGATAACGAAGACCACAACTCCCATGATTGCATACTCAAAATCAAAAAACACCATTGTTTGTTGTGAATACACGCCCTCTAGTGGACAAAATTACACATTGTGCCTTTAAAAGGGGTAGTTCACCCACCAATGAAAATGTACGCACTAATTTACACACCCTCAAATACTTAGAAAGTTTCTGTCTTCTGTTGAACACAAGAGAAGATATTTTGAAGAATGCTGGAAACCTGTAACCATTGAAATCCATAGTAAGCAAAAACAATGGAAGTCAATGGTTACTGCTTTCCGGCCTTCTTGAAAATATCTCCTTTTGTGTTTAACAGTAGAAAGAAACTCAAAGAAGTTGGGAACAAGTGAAGAATTTTAATTTTTGTGAACTATCCCTAGTGGGATAAATGAATAGGGCTGGGTTGATAAACTATATCACATCGAATCACGATAAAAATTTATGCCAATAACAAGGATATGCTCTGAACTTTTTTACTCTACATTGATCTAAGAGCCAATCACACAGCAGAAATGGGCAACAATGGGAATCTAGAAGTGTGTTAGAGATGCACCAAATTTTCAGCCACCGAAAATTTACTGGCCGAAGGTATGTTATGCCAGTTAATGGACCCTCTAATTTTTGTGGCTTCAGTCATTGTTGCGATACTTTTTTGAATCTGGAAGCATTAACAACTGATATCGAAATGTAATCATTCAATATGGAAAATAGTTATCGAGATTTTCCCAGTGATGGGTTGCAGCTGGAAGCCAATAGTATGCCTTTATGATGCAAGCTGAGATTGCATCACTCAGCGATGCAATGTCAGGCACAATGCACTCAAATGGAGCGAGTGACATCACTGTGAGGGGTAGGGTTAGGGGTGGGGTTAGGTGAGCACATTAAAAAGCATTGGATGCAGCTCAGATTGCACCGCACCAGGTCTGCATCCAGACCCCTCTCGCTGGAAGGGCATCCGCTGTGTAAAACATATGCTGCATACTGTCTGCAAGCACAGTCATTAAAAATACACTTTAAACTTGAAGTGCTCTTTGGTTTCTCTGATGTATATTTTCTTAATCTCCAAACAATAAAGAGTGTATTATTGAAGCCGTGGAGGTGTGTGACCTCTGCTGTGGAGATGTGTGTGTGCGGTAACAATGGCTGGTATCGGGCCAGACGCTCCTCCTTCTCGCTCAGCTCCAGGTTAATGACCTCTTCTCTCCGTCATCATTCAGCGTGAGAGAGAAAGAGCACGCATCCTGCTTTTGTGGACCAGGAATCTCTGGAATTCTGGACGCCTCCTTCTCTTTCCCCTGCTCCTTCTCCATCTTATTCTCCGTCATCTTCTTCCTCTTCAGGATGATGCTCAACTCTGCCAAAAAAAGTGCACGAATTAGATTAGATTTGATTCAACTTTATTGTCATTACACATGTACACGGACAGGAACAACACGGTGGCTCAGTGGTTAGCACTGTCGCTGCACAACAAGAAGGTTGCTGGTTCGAGTCCAGGTTGGCATTTCTGTGTGGAGTTTGCATGTTCCCCTCATGTTGGCGTGGGTGCTCCAGTTTCCATGCACTATAGGGGAATTGGATGAACTAAATTAGCTGTAGTGTATGAGTGTGTGTGAGTGAATAAGTGTGTATGGGGGTTTCCCAGTACTGGGTTGCAGCTAGAAGGGCATTCGCTGTGTAAAACATATACTGGGATATTTGGTGGTTCATTCCGCTGTGGCGACCCCTGATGAATAAAGAGACTAAGCTGAAGGAAAATGAATGAATGAATATACAAGGACAATGCAGCGAAATGCAGTTCAGATCTAACCAGGAGTATTACCAGGATATACAGAAGGGATAAGTGCAATTATAGAAAACTATTAGGCATACATGTGAACTTGATATACAAGTCGAATTGCTGAGTTACTGAATTACTAAGCTGATTTGTGATTCGTATAAATATGCATAAAGACACACACACAATTACGTAATGATGTTTCTACTGTATAGAGTGTATTTTGTGTCCTTTCCCCCAACCCGACCCTTAAACCCGACCCTTAAACCCAACCCAGGCTCATTCTGAAAACGTATCGCTATATAAGTTGGATATTGCGAAATACATCCCAGGAGCTACATTTTGATTTAGCGAAGTTGCTTAGCAAGTTGATAACACGCAAATCCACCAGAGGCCGCTGTGTACGCTTTTTCAGATCTCAAATTTATCTTGCGAGTGCCATTCGCGCCTGCTGTTCTCGCGTAAATCCACCAGAGGCCGCTGTCGACTGACTGACTGACCGATCGACTGACCCACGCTCCTCCTTCCCTAAACCCAACCAACAGTGTTTTCAAAAGCACCGATTGACCCAATCATCCCCTTTCCCCAATGTTCAGTGACGAAACTTTAGTCTAAGCAGAGTCAGACCTTACTGTCCTAATGAAATCATTCAACATCAAGACATGATCATATTTTATTGTGCTCAAATAAGCGTCATCTAGAGGCCTTTGCCTTTCATATAAGCCACTTCTGATACCAAATGATCAACTAGAAGTCAAGTTAGTATTTACTGTTCCTAAAACTTAAATAGGTGACAAGACTTCTGTCAGGTAGTGTACATATACATGATATACTTTACATATACATTATATATAATGAGGCCATTATAATTTAGTAAATTATATAAATAATTCTCTGGCTGCAGCTGTATCCCTTCTAGAAACAAACACAAACCTGAGGCACTTCACACAAAAACCTCACAAGATTCCGATGAGAATGTTTCCTACAAAAACATGGGAACCTGTGTGACCGGCCCGAGCTTCCTGAATGCAGGAAACAGTGAGAGGAAGTGAACGAGCGCAGCAGGAAGTGTGAAGTTGGTAGAAAGTGTTTGCGTAACATGCGAGAGCTGAGTTGTTTATGGGGATTTTCCAGGACTTCCCACCCGAGCGGAAAGCGTCTGGAGTTCCCTTCTCAATTGTTCCACCATCATCATGACTCTGTTATTCAATGCACAGCTTTCTTAACTCATAACAAAAGCCCAATTAAAGTGGCGTGGTCAGGTGAACACCCATAGCGGACTGTGTATTCAGTGTCTCTGCGGTTTCATTTCACTGCGGTTTGTAATCCAAACTACTGAGAGCTGCAGTCTCGTTTAGCAGATCTGCCTCCACACCCTCATCCTCACAACTCCAGAAGCACAGACACAGTGGGAGAATTAAGTATTGAACACATCGTCGTGTTTTCTCCTGGAAAGGAGCTGCTGACATGGAGCTGAAGCAGATTTTGGTAAAAACCTAAACAATAAAACTAAATAAAACAAAAGGAGTTCTGTCTAATAAGAATGAAATGACAGAAGGAGAAAGTCCTGAACTACTGACACGTGTTTAATACTTTGTATAAAAGTCTCTTTTGCTGCTGCAGCTTAAAGACGCCTCTCATATGGAGAATGAAGGCACATGCATTGCTCAGGTGTGAGTTTCTCACAGACTTCAACAGAGTGTCTAAATCTTGATGCTTCTGTGGGTCTCGTCTATCGAATCTGAGCTTTAATTTGCATTCTATATTGGATTCGGATCAGGTGATTGGCTGGGCCATTCTACAGCTTGATTTTCTTTCTCTGAAAGCATCTGAGAGTCTCCTTGGCTTTGTTTTGGATCAATAGCCGCGTTTCCGCTATCGTGCCTAAAGCGAGCGTGCCAGGGCGAGCCAGGGTCAGTCATGTTTCCACTGTCACTTCCGGGGTCTGATCGGGCCAAAGCGGGGCTTTCTCAGGGTGGACAGTGGACACTGCTGAAATGTCCACCCTGGTTTCATCTTCATCCTCCTGCTAATGTAGATGTTGGACTGAAGCAGCTGATCTTCATTTACACTGAGGAAGGGCAGAGGGTTGCTGAAGAACTACTGAGAGATTTCAGCTGCTGTCTGGGCTTTCACTGCCCAAATACATGTCCCTTTCTTCATTTGTTCATTACTTTTTCCCTGTGTCATTTCATTTTCTTACACAGAACTTTATTAGTTTTCTTTGCGTATGTGGATTTATTTGGTTGTTACCAACATCTGGTGAAAATCTCAAGTCAACGGCCTTTAGAAATATGTTTCTGAGAAAAATGGTGACGTGTTTAATACTTATTTTCCCTGCTGTGTAATAAACAATAAATAAATCTCTTTATTCAGTTCATTCATTCAGTTTCCTTCGACTTAGTCTCTTTATTTATCAGGGGTTGCCACAGTGGAATGAACCGCCAACTTATCCAGCATATATTTTTCACAGCAGATGCTCTTCCAGCTGCAACCCAGTACTGGGAAACACACATTCACATGGCCAATTTAGATCATCAATTCCCCTGTTGCTCATGTGTTTGGACTGTGGTGTGAAACCCACACCAACACGGGGAGAACATGCAAACTCCACACAGAGATGTCAACTGGTCCAACCTGGACTCGAACCAGCGACCTTCTTGCTGTGAGGCGACAGTGCTAACCACTAAGCCACCGTGTCACCTCTATTCAATTCAAACTTGTTGTATTGGCATGACAAATATTGCAAATGTATTGGAAAAGCATTTGTAATCTTTACATGAAGTAGAACATAGAAATCACTCTCACTCACTCACTTAAAGGGATAGTTCACACAAAAATAAACATTCTGTCATCATTTACTCACCTTTTACTTGTTTCAAACCTTTATGAGTTTCTTTCTTCTACAGAAGATATTTTGAAGAAAGCTAAAAACCATTGACTTTAGTAATATTTGTGTTTGTTACTATGAAAGCAACACAGGCTCATTGTGGATATGTACCCCTGTCTACATTTGTGGAGAGCGTGAATTATGTATCCAGAGGTACGTCTGGCTGCATTTCGTCTTTAAAATGAACACTACGGGGCGGTATGACGCCAGCAATGGCTTTTGTTTCTCTTCGTGCTACCGCTGACCACTTACCTCCGTATAGACGGCTTTTCCGGTGTTGCCAGTTTGCCCAGTAGCTCGCTGCGTATACTGATGGACTTGGGACACGGAGCGGAGTTGACCATGATGATAGGGTTCAAGTCTGATGAAGAACGGTTCCAGAAACCGGGTAAAATAAATAAATAAACCACAGGTTGAAAACGTGGTAAAATCACATGGCTTTTCTTTTTCTAGATTGCTTTTGAAAACACCATCAGTTGAGTTTAAGCAGTCGACAGCAAGCTGGCCTGGTCGGCTGAAGTGTATATTGCGCCCTCCCTCTGGTGGATTTACGCGAGAAGAGGACACGCGAAAGGAGTTTGTGATCATCAAAAAGTGCACACAGCGGCCTCTGGTGGAGTTGCTAAAACAAAAACTGTGAGCAGACGTACCTCCGGTTACGTATTTCACTGTCCCCAGAAATGTAGACCTGGGTACATATCCGCAATGAGGATGGGTTGCATTAAAATCAATTGTTTTCAGCTTTCTTTTTTGTCTTCAACACAAGAAAGAATCTCATAACGGTTTGGAACCACTTGTGGGAGAGTAAAAAGTGAGTAAATGTTCATTTTTGGGTGAACTGTCCCTTTAAACTTTTAAATCTTACAAAATTAGGTCTTATAAAAAAATTGTCAAGTATTGCCAAAGCATTGCACATTACATAAGCCATGTGACTAAAATAGTCAACACAGGCTCATTCTGAAAACGTAGCCTTATATACATTTTCGGAGATCGCAATTTATGTAGCCAGAGGTACGTATGGCTGCATTTCGTCTTTAAAATGAACACTACGGGGCGGTATGACGCAAGCAATGGCTTTTGTTTTTCTTCGCACTACCGCTGACCACTTACCTTTGTATAGACGGCATTTCCAGTGTTACCAGTTTGCCCAGTAGCTCGCTGCGTTTACTGATGGACTTGGGACACGGAGCGGAGTTGACCATGATGATGGGGTTCGAGTCTGATGAAGAACGGTTCCAGAAACCGGGTAAAATAAATAAATAAACCACAGGTTGAAAACGTGGTAAAATCACACGGCTTTTCTTTTTCTAGATTGCTTTTGAAAACACCATCAGTTGAGTTTAAGCAGTCGACAGCAAGCTGGCCTGGTCGGCTGAAGTGTATATTGCGCCCTCCCTCTGGTGGATTTACGCGAGAAGAGGACACGCGAGAGGAATTTGTGATCATCAAAAAGTGCACACAGCGGCCTCTGGTGGAGTTGCTAAAACAAAAACTGAGCAGATGTACCTCCGGTTACGTATTTCACTGTCCCCAGAAATGTAGACCTGGGTACATATCCGCAATGAGGATGGGTTGCATTAAAATCAATGGTTTTCAGCTTTCTTTTTTGTGTTCAACACAAGAAAGAATCTCATAACGGTTTGGAACCACTTGTGGGAGAGTAAAAAGTGAGAAAATGTTCATTTTTGGGTGAACTGTCCCTTTAAACTTTTAAATCTTACAAAATTAAGTCTTATAAAAAAATTGTCAAGTATTGCCAAAGCATTGCACATTACATAAGCCATGTGACTAAAATAGTCAACACAGGCTCATTCTGAAAACGTAGCCTTATATACATTTTCGGAGATCGCAATTTATGTTGCCAGAGGTACGTATGGCTGCATTTCGTCTTTAAAATAAACGCTACGGGGCGGTATGACGCCATTCCTTTTCACGCTTACCAGCTGACCGCTTACCTCAATATGGACGGCTTTCTTGCTGTTACCAGTTTGTCCAGTGACTCGCCATTTACGTCGGTGGTTTTGAGACCCAGAGAGGAGTTGGCCATGACAACGAGATTCGAGTCTGGTGAAGAATGGTTAACAGAAAGCAGGTAAGACAAAAACAAAAGCCAAAAAATTAAATAAATAAGTAAATAAGAGGGTGAGAATGTGGTAAAATCTGAAAACGTGGTAAAAATCAGGGGAGGGCTTTTCTTTTTCTGGATTGCTATTTAAAACACTGTCGGTTGGGTTTAGGGAAGTGGGTGATTGGGTCAATCGATGCTTTTAATAACACTATTGGTTGGGTTTAGGGAAGGAGGAGGGTGGGTCAGTCGATCGGTCAGTCAGTCAGTCGACAGCAGCCTCTGGTGGATTTACACGAGAACAGCAGGCGCGAATGGCACTCGCGAGAGAAATTTGAGATCTGAAAAAGCTGCAAAAAAAAAATTTACCTCCTGGGACGTATTTGGCATAGTGGCAACAGAAAATAAAACAAATAAGACTTTCTTCAGAAGAAAAAATATTATAAGAAATACTGTGAAAAATTCCTGAATCTGTTCAACATCATGTGGGAAATACTTGACAAAGAAAATCACAGGAGGGCGAATAATACTGACTTCAACTGTGTACACAAATACTAGGAGACCAGCTGCTCTCTCTCTCTCTCTCTCTCTCTCTGTCTCTCAGTCTCTATAAGGTGAGCTGCTCCCCCGTAAATGCTCTGTAACACTGATTAGCCCAGTGCTCAGGCTTTGGGTCTTGCTGTATTTTTAATTTAGTGTCTATAGTCTGACTGATGCACTTTGCAGTTGCACTAGCTTTAAACCTGGAAGACATGCTCTGAAATCTTTGGAGTGATTCAGAAAGTGGATAAACCTGCTTGTTTTGCATTGGGAACTTATACTTTATATCTTTGTGAACGCTTGGAAATGCATTCTGGAAGAAATCAGAGGACACGGACACACACTTGGGTGGTTTTGTTGTTTGTGGTTTGCTCTGCTGACGGAGAGGTGAGGAGATTTCACACAGTATTTCACACATGTGCAACTTCACAGTGTTTTCTCTTTAGTTATTCATAATTGTGAATTCAATCATTCATAATACTGATTCATTTTAAGTCTTTGTGCATTGAATATTTGCTTTTTATTTGTTTTCAGCGTAAATAAACTCATAACGTGCAAAAATGTTCATTAAAAGTGGTTAATGTAGTAAATTGCATGTGGTTACATTTATTTTTCATCTAATAAAAAGCCTGAAAGAAAATATACTTTAAATATATTAAATACATTATATTATATTATCTATATCTATTTTTTCTTTTTTTTTTTACTTGTTTATTTTTATATAATTTTTAAAATAAATTTATTAAGCAAATGATGCATTAAATCATCCTCAAAAGTGAGATTAAGGACATTTATAATTATAAGTTATTTTCATGTGGGATTTTATTTCAAATAAATGTATTTTTGTAAGTCTAATAATTCTACAAATCATGAAAAAATTCATATCATGGTTTCTATCAAAAAATATAAAAAAAATAAAAACAAAATAAATTGTTAAATTGCACGTGATTACATTTATATTTAATTTATTAAATAAAAAGGCTGAAAGAAAATATACTCTAAACATATTAAATACATTATATTATATTATCTAAATATTATATATATATATATATATATATATATATATATATATATATATATATATATATATATATATATATATATATATATATATACATATATATATATATATATATATATATATATATATATATATATATATATATATATATATATATATATATATGTATTTATTTATTCATTATATTTATTTTTTATGTTTTTATTAAGTAAAATATGCATTAAATCATCCTCAAAAGTGGAATTAAAGATATTTTTAATTATTATAATTTATTTTCATGTGATTTTTTTATTTCAAATACATTTTTTTTTGTAAGTCTAATAATTCTACAAATTATGAAAAATTCTTATCATGGTTTCCATCAAAAATTTCATAAAGTAATAAAAAATATAAAATAAATTTGTTAAATTGTATGTTATTACATTTATATTTCTTTAAAAAGTCTAAATAAAAAGACTGAAAGAAAATATACTTTAAATTTATTAAATACATTATATTATATTATATATATATTATATATATATATATATATATATTACTTGTTTATTTTTTATATTATTTTAATGAATTTATTAAGCAAATGATGCATTAAATCATCCTCAAAAGTAAGATTAAAGACATTTACAATTATAATTTATTTTCATGTGGGCTTTTATGTCAAATTAATATTTTTTTAAGTCTAATAATTCTATAAATCATGAAAAAATTCATATCATGGTTTCTATCAAAAATATTAAAGTAATAAAAAACAATATAAAATAAATTGTTAAATTGCAAGTGATTACATTTATATTTAATTTATTAAAAAGGCTGAAAGAAAATATACTCTAAATATTTTAAATACATTATATTACACTATCTAAATATATTACATATATTTTACTTATTTATTTTTATAATAATTAAAAATTATTTTATTGAGTAAATGATACAATAAATCATCCTCAAAAGTGAGATTAAAGACATTTATAATTAATATAATTAATCTACATATGGTTTTAGGTCAAATTAATTGTTTTTAAGTCTATTAATTCTACAAAACATAAAAAAAAAAATATTATAAAGTAATAAAAAACATTATAAAATGATCATCATATTAGCTTGATTTCTGATCATATGACCCTGAGGACTATAATAATGATGCTGAATATTTAGCTTTTCATCACAGAAATAAATTACATTTTATTATGCATTAAATTAGAAAACAGTTATTTTGAATTGTAATAATATTTCACAATTTTAATTGCATTAATAACCTAATAAATGCAGCCTTAATAAGAGATATCATTCAAAAACCTATTATTATTATTATTATTATTATTATTATTATTAATTTGTTAAATGTTTGCCTTCTGATTTTATTTTAAACTCATCTTTTAATTTTACTTTTATATAAAAGCATGACTTTTTGACTATAGTTGCATTAAAAAGTGCTTTGTAGTGAGATCAGAAATAGCTCCTAATGGTAACAGCGGCACAGTTTATCTTACAGTGTTTGTTTATGCTCTAATTCTACAGTCACCGTTCAAACACAGACACCTAAGTGAGCGTATTATATAAACACAGTCTAACCCACACACACAGGCTGTGAAAAGCCAGCTCTACAGTCATGAAACTAGCTGTTTCCATCCACATATATTTGTGCGCACTTTGGATTATCACATAAAAAAATGCTTGATGGAAGCAGCAAGATGCGCATGATTTATAAATACGCGCGAGTAGGATGCAATTTTTATATGATAAGAAAAAATGAGCATAAACAACAATGCAACCAAATGAACTCCAGCACGCTCGTTAAAAAAAGTCATGTGATTTTGTTTGAACAGATGATGTGATGATATAAATGTGTGATGGGACATCATTAATGCACCAATCAGTGTTTCCAGCACATTGGAAAACATCTGAAATGTTGTTTTGCTCGTTTCTAAAACCCCTCAGCCGTCAGTCCGTCAGTATTCAGTATTCTTCTTCTTCTATTATTATTCCCTCCAGAACTGTCTTGAGCATCAGTCTGCTCTCCCAAAGAGCATCTCACGCCTCCAAAAGCCACCGCATTCACCGCGTTCATTGCGTTTCGTCTTCGTCTTCTGAGGTGCAACTCATTTATTAGAGAAGAACAAACAGATGTCATCATAACCACACTATTTGATGTGCTAAAAATATTTCCTAAAAATTTGCAATAAAGAAAAATTCAAGAGTTCACACTTAGCTGATGATTTAATATAAGCTTTTTTGGCATGCTGTCCCGGGAGAGAGCCCTGAGCTTTAAGGGATCCTCGAGCCCAGGGCTCCCTTCCGTTCGTAGAGCGAGAGAGGAGCTTAAGCTTAGGTAGATCTCAAACTCTCCAGCTGCGGTAGCTAAGGAAACACTTGAGGAGGAAGGGAGTTAGACAGTTGTATCCATTGCTTAGTCTGTTGTGAATTAAGTATATCTTTGCGGGTGGGAGGAAACCGGAGGACCCGGGGGAAACCCACGCGGACACGGGGAGAATATACAAACTCTGCACAGAAACACCCACCATCCTGGCGAGGACCAGGGCTGGCAGTGTTCTTGCTGTGGGGCAACAGTGCTAACAACTGGGCCGCCGTGCCGCCCGATCTATGAAAAGGAGGAGAAGGGGGAGGAAAAGGGGCGGGTTTCTTCCATACGAAGATAACTGAGTACTGAAACTATGGTTATTTATAGTAAATGGGGAATCATATGATTAGGAGATCATGATTAGTTAATGCGAGACCAGCTGTGATAAATCATAAGCACGTGATCCTCTCGAAATTTGTTTATGAATAAACTTCACTTAAAATTAGACAAATTTTTTAAATACAAATTAATTACATCATATATCATTAACGAAAAATAAGAATCTGGTAAAGTTTTAAAGTTAAAAAACCTGTAGCCTACTCTACATTTATTAGAGAAAACTAGCCAGCACATTCAACTGTCCTCAGTCACAATTTGGCCATTTCAATAAAAAATAATATTTTAAAACATAATAATAATAATAATAATAATAATATTAATAATAATAATAATAATATAATAATAATATAATAATAATAATAATAATAATAATAATAATAATAATAATAATAATAATAATAATAATAATAATAATAATAATAATAATAATAATAATATAATAATAATAATAATAATAATAATATAATAATAATAATAATAATAATAATAATAATAATAATATAATAATAATAATAATAATAATAATAATAATAATAATAATAATAATAATAATAATAATAATAATAATAATAATAATAATAATAATAATAATAATAATAATAATAATAATAATAATAATAATAATAATATAATAATAATAATATAATAATAATAATAATAATAATAATAATAATAATAATAATAATAATAATAATAATAATAATAATAATAATAATAATAATAATAATAATAATAATAATAATAATAATAATAATAATAATAATAATAATATAATAATAATAATAATAATAATAATAATAATAATAATAATAATAATAATAATAATAATAATAATAATAATAATATAATAATAATAATAATAATAATAATAATAATAATAATAATATAATAATAATAATAATAATAATAATAATAATAATAATAATAATAATAATAATAATAATAATAATAATAATAATAATAATAATAATAATAATAATAATAATAATAATAATAATAATAATAATAATAATAATAATAATAATAATAATAATAATAATAATATAATAATAATAATAATAATAATAATAATAATAATAATATAATAATAATAATAATAATAATAATAATAATAATAATAATAATATAATAATAATAATAATAATAATAATAATAATAATAATAATAATAATATAATAATAATAATAATAATAATAATAATAATAATAATAATATAATAATAATAATAATAATAATAATAATAATAATAATAATAATAATATAATAATAATAATAATAATAATAATAATATAATAATAATAATATAATAATAATAATAATAATAATAATAATAATAATAATATAATAATAATAATAATAATATAATAATAATAATAATAATAATAATAATAATAATAATATAATAATAATAATAATAATAATATAATAATAATAATAATAATAATAATAATAATAATAATAATAATAATAATAATAATAATAATAATAATAATAATAATAATAATATAATAATAATAATAATAATAATAATAATAATAATAATATAATAATAATAATAATAATAATAATAATAATAATAATAATAATAATAATAATAATATAATAATAATAATAATAATAATAATAATAATAATAATAATAATATAATAATAATAATAATAATAATAATAATAATAATATAATAATAATAATAATAATAATAATAATAATAATAATAATATAATAATAATAATAATAATAATAATAATAATAATATAATAATAATAATAATAATAATAATATAATAATAATAATAATAATAATAATAATAATAATATAATAATAATAATAATAATAATAATAATATAATAATAATAATAATATAATAATAATAATAATAATAATAATAATAATAATAATAATAATAATAATAATATAATAATAATAATAATAATAATAATAATAATATAATATAATAATAATAATAATAATAATAATAATAATAATATAATAATAATAATAATAATAATAATAATAATATAATAATAATAATAATAATAATAATGGGCAACGCAGTGGCGCAGTAGGTAGTGCTGTTGCCTCACAGCAAGAACGTCGCTGGGTCGCAGGTTCGAACCTCGGCTGGGCTGGGTCAGTTGGCGTTTCTGTGTGGAGTTTGCATGTTCTCCCTGCGTTCACCCTCCGGGTGCTCCGGTTTCCCCCACAGTCCAAAGACATGCAGTACAGGTGAATTGGGTAAGCTAAATTGTCCATAGTGTATGAGTGTGAATGTGTGTGTGGAAGTTCCCAGAGATGGGTTGCGGCTGGAAGGGCATCCGCTGTGTAAAATTGTGCTGGATAAGTTGGCGGATCATTCCGCTGTGGCGACCCCGCAAGGGACAAAGCCGACAAGAAAATGAATGAATGAATGAATAATAATAATAATAATAATAATAATAAATTCTTCAGAAATTTTCTAGCCTTTTTTGTAAAAAAAAGTACATTAGAAAATTCCTGGATATCAACAATAGCCAAGATATATTCAAATGAATGTAATTTGCTCCACCTCTGGTGCTTAATTCACACCTTTTTATTGCTCATTTTTTTTATTTCAGAAATAAAGATTTGGAATAAAAGTTACCTGTAAAATGTTCAGGCGCAGCTCAAATTTTCTCCAGGTCATGATTTATTTTATTTATATTAATTTTGTCTAAAAAAATGATAAGACCTGTCCAGTTTCATCTGGAATGCA
Organism: Danio kyathit; assembly: GCA_903798195.1. Lineage (NCBI taxonomy): Eukaryota > Metazoa > Chordata > Actinopteri > Cypriniformes > Danionidae > Danio > Danio kyathit. The sequence continues at coordinate 65,280,592 of LR812526.1, forward strand.
TCCCAGGTCACCTTCTGAAGTGGTTTGAGTGATCGGATTTATATCTGATCACTGATCAGAGTAAAACGAATGAAGTGATTAAAGAACAGACGTGACGGGATTAGCGCCTTTTGCTGTGAAGTGACATCTGACGGCTGCGGACTCCGCTTGACATTAAAGCCTTCGTTGGACAGTTATTTAAAAAAATAATGGCAAAAATAGGGAAAGGGAGGTCATAGACAAGTCAGTAAATGTACAGGGGTCCGTTTCCCAAACAACGACGTAACTCGCGGCTGAACTATCATAGTACGATGCATCGTTTGGGAAAAGAACAATGTAGTGACGAGTGTTTCCCAAAACCCCTAGTTTCTCTGTCGCAGATCCATCGCTTGAACCACGTTAGTTATAATGTAAAACGCCCATAATGATGCTCTAAACGGGGTGGAGTAACCACTTTAGAGAACAACCCCATCATTTCTTTGTGCAAATTATATTGTTTTACACAAACACGCACTTAAAAATAAAATCCAATATTAGTTTTGGTAAAGACATGCACTCGCTTTCCATATTATATAAAATAAATGATAATGGCACATATAGGGCCTGTGTTTGCTTTACTAATATTATTGAGAAGTTGAACATTACATATTCTATTCTAAAACATAAAATCACTTACAAAAGCTAACACTATTCTAATATCATATATAAATCATATCAATAAATAAATAATGAGGCGATTTATATAAATATATTTACTTTAATAATGATATTAATGATGATGAGGATGATTATTATTATTTAGGATATTGTTTATTCATATACAGTAGAGATACTTAATAAATAACCCACTATAAAATAAAAGCATTGAGGCTGTGTTTAAAATGACATCAATGTTTTTAAAGTGCACTGCGAAGGGAGCACAATTGTAAACATGAAGATCGCTAAAACTGAACTGTAAAAATACTTTGAAAGCAAATTACACCTAAGAGAGATGACCTTAATGCTTTTTTATTATTAATAATTCCAACTTTGAATGTTAGAATGTTCTAAATGAATAGGGCATAGGGGCGATAAGTGGGAATAGAACACAGCCAGGAACTATGTTTCTAACTACAGCTCCAGAGGTGTTGTTTCAAGGGCTCAAGTTTGCGACGCAGTTTGCGAATGTTCGTTGGAGCGATGGATTTGGGAAACAGCAAATCAAAGAACTATGATTGTAACGACGGAACTTGCGACCTTAGTTGGCTAACGATGGTTTTGGGAAACGCACCCCAGGATGTCCCGGCTAATGCGGCCAGTTAGCCTAGAACCTCGTGCATAGGGACAGGTTTTCATCTGTTAGGAAGTAACTACTGTAACTTTAGCCTTACCCTGTTTGGCAGTCTTTTTGAACATATATTTAATATTTTGTGATAATGACGCCGCTGCCTGCCTTTTCTGCCACTCTTGCTCTTTTCGTCCCATAGCGTTACTTAGTATGGATGTCGCATCAAAGATTCAAACGTTACCACTCAGTGGGTTATGTCACGTAACTCGCGTCACATTATTGTGGCTTTGAGGTTCCATAGAATGAGAATTACTGGCCATAGTTATTTAAAATGACACTTTATTACAATATATATTAAATATAAATACATTACATTAATTATATAATAAATATATTAGATAATAATCAATTACATAAAATAATTAAAAGGACAAATTCTGGACCTTTTGGCCGTGGGGGGTGGTTCGTTTGAACCACCCGAACCCCCCCTGGCTACGGGCATGAGTTTTGTGCATAAATCTAATGCTGATGATACACAGGGCAACGTTTTGAGCAGTGTTGCCAGTCAGTTCAGACTTGCTACTTTTCCATTAATAATGGACAGCAATATTGTATCTGTAACCCATTTCCCAGATTGCTTACCCTGTGTTGCCCACTTATGGCATCATTTCCCAAAGCTGCCCATCAACACTGCTCAAAAAGTTGTCATGTGTATCATTGGCATAATTTGCATCTTAATATGGAAACACAGCTAGTGAACGCTCTGAGCGTGTGCACTGTAAAACTAATTTTGTTGTTTCAACTTAATGGGCTCTATTTTAACGATCTAAGTGCAAAGTCTAAAGCGCATGGTGCAAAAGCATTAAGGGTTTGTCTGAATCCACTTTTGCTATTTTAAGGATAGATAAATACGCTCTGCGCCCCAGCGCATGGTCTAACAGGGTTGTGCTTATTCTCTTAATGAGTTCTGGGTGTGTTTTAAGCAAAATGTGCATTAAACCAATCAGAGTCTCATCTCACATTCCCTTTAAGAGTCAGATGCGTCGCTCCATGGCGCATTTGCTATTTACATGGCGGACTTTATAAGTAGAAAAACTGAACGCTTCACTAGCGAAAAAACAGTTAAACAGAGCATCTGCAGCGCGAGGATAAAGAACGAGCCTCCTCCATTCAGCCTCTTTACTTTCTCTTTACTCTTTACTCCTTTACTTTGGTGGAGTAAGGAAACGGTGGAAACTCACTCCACTGAAGACATCCATTTGCTGACATGTTTAATTTAGTTTGTTAAGCGCAGAGATTTGTGTCAAAACTATTTCTAAATTCAGTTCTAATCTCCAGCAAAGGAATAAATGAACAATAATAATGAAGTGTGGTCAAACAACTGAGTTATATCTAAACACACATCCTGTTCTTATGCCCCATATGGTGATGCAGACGTCTCCAAAACCCCACAGGAGGACAAATCTAAACTTGTGTTCATTAAAACAAATATAAATATGCAGATAATAAATAATACTGCTAATAATAATAATAACATTATATTAATGCAGATTGTTATGAATGAACTAAAACAGCCCCCCGAGGTGAAGGCATGGAGGCAGTGGTGTTTATATTGATGTAGAAAATCATCATTTCTGTAACATGTTAATCCTTTAATTGTTTTCATCTGTAAAGATATTTGTGTGTTGCTGTTCATCCTGTGTGTATTCAGCAGTGTGTAAGCGTTTGGACCTGCATAGGTGCATAATTAACGCGCTCTGCTGGACTTTACTGTAGAGCAGCTTTTAGTTGGTCAATGGTGCGGTCTATTTCAGTTCCTCAAAATAGCAAAGCGCCAACAATGTGCCTTAACACACCTATATTTTAGTCCAGCAGGGCCTTGAGTATTTAAACAACGTAATGCAAAATGTGAAAATTACTATTGCGCTGCTCTGAAAAGAGCAACAAATCACGCCAAACACGTCTTGTGCCTTATAGCGCCGTGTGTATGATAGAGCCCAAAGTGTTCATTCATTCATTCATTTTCTTTTCGGCTTGGTCCCTTTATTAATCTGGGGTCGCCACAGCGGAATGAACCGCTAACTTATCCAGTATGTTTTAAGCAGCGGATGCCCTTCCAGCTGCAACCTATCACTGGGAAACATCCATATACACTCATTCACACACATAGACTATGGACAATTTTGCTTACCCAATTCAGCGCATGTTTTTGGACACGCCAACACAGAGAGAACATGCAAACTCCATTCAGAAATGCCAACTGACACAGCCGGGGCTCGAATCAGCGACCTTCTTGCTGTGCTGCCCCCATAGTGTTCATGCTGCCTTCAAATTTTAAGCTTACTTCACTTAAATAGTGAAGTTGTCTTAAGTCAGGGTAAAGTTGACAGGACTTGACCATACAAGTGCAATAAACGTGGTCTACGTTTAGTTAACCTATATAGATAAGTTGTTGTAATTAAGAATTGTGTTGATAGGACTTTATAACTCAGGTGTAATGGAAGTGTAATCTGCAGTGACGTAAGCATACTATTCAGCTTAAAGTGACATTTAAAGGCTTAACTAGGGTAATTAGGGTAAAGTTAGGGTAATTAGGCAAGTCGTTGTATAACAGTGGTTTGTTCTGGAGACAATCCAAAACTAATATTGCTTAAGGGGGCTAATAATATTGACCTTAAAATGGCTTTAAAACAATTAAGAACTGCTTTCATTCTAGCCGAAATAAAACAAATAAGACTTTCTCCAGAAGAAAAAATATTATAGGAAATACTGTGAGAAATTCCTGAATCTGTTCAACATCATTTGGGAAATATTTGGAAGAGAATAAACCTTTCACAGGAGGACGAATAATTTTGACTTCAACTGTATATATTATCTGAACTGTAGCATGTTAATGGAGTATCCTGTGTGTGTGTGTTCAGGTGTCACATGGCTGCCCGGGCCCCTGCTTCTGCCCTTCGTCTCCTCCATCCTGCCCGCGGGGGGTCAGCTGGGTGTGGGACAACTGCGGCTGCTGTAAAGTCTGCGCTCAACAGTTCAATCAGGACTGCGGCCCCGAGCGGCCCTGCGACCACATCAAGGGCCTGCGCTGCCACCTGGGGGCCGGAGGAGACCCTCGACGTGGACTCTGCAGAGGTCAGCTATAACTACTGAACGTTAAACACTTCTGCTCCCACGTGAAATCAAAACTAACCGTATTGATTTTGTGAGCTCACGTTGCTAGTTTTGTGGTGAACAATTCATCAGTGCATGTCATTAAGAAAAATAAATAGCTTGCCCTCGTGATCTTTAATTGAAATCTGAAAATGCACTTCCTGTTTGTGTTCGGTTAAACTCTCAGATTAGGTCTGTCTGAGGTATTGGGCGTGGCTAACATATTTAACCACGCCCCTCCAGCTGTCAGTTTTGACAACAAACAGAAATGGTGAGGAGGAGGAGTCTGTTAGGTTGTAATATATATATATATATATATATATATATATATATATATATATATATATATATATATATATATATATATTGATTTATATATATATTTATATTTATTTATTTATATATATATATATGTATTTATTTATATATATAATATATATATATATTAACGTTTCTCTCAGGCTGTGTGGCGTCTCGGACTTCTTCATAGACCTGTGACAGGCTGCCCTAATGCTAACATCACCAGTCAACCTGTCTTTATTTGTTACTGGTGCAAAAAATCCCCAAGTGTTAATGTGAATACGTAGATCCGTACATCCATACGGCAGACGAAGTAACGTTATAGCGTTAGCTAGTTAGTGACATTGTAAAGCATTTCCATTCCGCTAGCTTACATACCTTCATAATTCATTATGTATGATGAAGCATACAATTTAAATTATTTTAAACACATCAAATACACAATTTAAATACATTTAGACGATAAGGAGCATATCCGGTGGACATCTGTGATACTTAACTTTGGTAGTTCCTGGAGGCTTCTTGTATAAAACAACACTATATTAGCGGAGAGTGAAAAACTGGAAGTGTTCTACCCAGGTTGACTGGAAAGTTGCGCATATACCCTATTATATAACGTATAAAACACTACTTACTACTTTCAATAACAAACCGATGGCGCATATGAAATGGCGATGAGCGGAAGTGTTCTATCCAGGGATCCGGTTTGGTCACGTGACGTTCGACATATACCTCGTTCTTCTAAAACCCCATCTTTGTGAATGAAACGTCCACTTTACTACATCCAATCAGCTCGTAGTAGAAAGAAACAAGCCACGCCCACTGTTTTCTTGTTTAATATTCTGTTTCTCTAGGAAGTGTGCCACAATTTGCAAAACAAATGAAGGGGGCTAATAATATTGACCTTAAAATGGATTTTAAAAAATTAAGAACTGCTTTTATTCTAGCCGAAATAAAACAAATAAGACTTTCTCCAGAAGAAAAAATAATATAGGAAATACTGTGAAAAATTCCTGAATCTGTTCAACATCATTTGAGAAATGTCTGAAAAAGAATGTGTGTGTGTCTGTGTCCGGTGTGTGTGTGTGTGTCAGCGGAGGCTCAGGGTCGTCCGTGTGAGTTTTCTGGTCGTGTGTATCAGCACGGTGAGGACTTCCAGGCGGGCTGCGAGCACCAGTGCAGCTGTATGGACGGGGTGGTGGGATGTGTGCCGCTGTGCCCACTCCAGGTCCCGCTGCCCAACTCACACTGCGCCAACCCTCGGCTGGAGACGCTGACCGGGCACTGCTGCCAGCGGTGGGTCTGTGACAGCGACAACAGCATCAGAGAGGAGGAGTCGGGGCCCAAACACACACCGCAGTACAACCACATCAGCAAACTCCTGCAGGAGCACAGCAGCAGACCCGCAGCTCAGGGTAACACACTCACACTGCTGTCAGAAATCACTCAGATAACACACTGGTTTAGTCTCAATGTTTCTGGTCATGAGCACATTTAAGCTGGTTCTTGCTGGTTTAAGCTGGTCATGAGATAGTTTAAGCTGGTTCTTGCTGGTCATGAAATGTTTCTTGCTGGTCATGTTTTAAGCTGGTTCATGCTGTTCATAACCTAGTTTAAGATGGTTCTTAGTGATCATGAGATGGTTTAAGCTGGTTCTTGCTTGTTTAATATGGTTTTTGCTGGTCATGAGCTGGTTTAAGCTGGTTCTTGCTGGTTTAAAGTGGTTCTTGCTGGTCATGAAATGGTTTTAGCTGGTTCTTGCTGGTCATGAGATGGTTCTTGCTGGTCATGTTTTAAGCTGGCTCATGCTGTTCATAAAGATGGTTCTTACTGATCATGAGATGGTTCAAGCTGGTTCTTGCTTGTTTTATATGGTTCTTGCTGGTCATGAGCTGGTTTAAGCTGGTTCTTGCTGGTCATAAGATGTTTTTTTGCTGGTCATGAGCTGGTTTAAGCTGGTTCTTGCTGGTTTAAACTGGTTCTTACTGGTCATAAGCTGGTTTAAGATTGTTATTGCTAATCATACGATGGTTTAATACAGTTTTTGCTGGTCATGAGCAGGTTTAAGCTGGTTCTTGCTGATCATAAGATGGTTCTTGCTGGTCATGAGCTGGTTTAAGCTGGTTCTTGTTGATTAAGATGGTTCTTACTGGTTCTTGCTGGTCATGAGATGGTTCTTCCTGGTCATGAAATGGTTTAAGCTGGTTTTTGCTGGTCATAAGATGGTTTTTGCTGGTCATGAACTGGTTTTAGCTGGTTCTTGCTGGTCATGAGATGGTTCTTGCTGGTTATGAGGTGGTTTAAGCTGGTTCTTGCTGGTCATGAGATGGTTCTTGCTGGTCATGAGGTGGTTTAAGCTGGTTCTTGCTGGTCATGAGCTCGTTTCAGCTGGTTCTTGCTGGTCATAAGATGGTTCTTGCTGGTCTTGTGTTAGTTTAAGCTTGTTTAAGATGGTTCCTACTGGTCATTAGCTGGTTTAAGATGGTTCTTCCTGGTCATCAGATGGTTTAAGATGGTTTTGCTGGTCATGAGCAGGTTTAAGCTAGTTCTTGCTGGTCAAGAGCTGGCTTCAGCTGGTTCTTATTAGTTATTGTTGGTCATAATCTGGTTTAAGATAGTACTTTGCTGGTCATCAGCTAGTTTAAACTGGTCTTAAGCTGGTTCTTTGCTGGTCATGTAGCAAGAACCAGCAAAGAACCTGCTTGATTTGACTCAAAAAGTGATCATAAGTGGATATTCAGATTGAGTTTTATTTTAATCAATTTACACCAGAGTCTTGGACCCGAAAATAGTATTGCATTCACCACAATTTAACACGTCATAATCACGACACAGTTAAAAATGGCTGTTAATTATAAGGTTCCCTGTAGTTTCTGATTCATGAGTGTTTCAAAGACTGAATGTTTTCCATTGTTTTATGCTTTTGAATTGCATTATGGGATCTTGAATTGCCCTGGTAACATACTACCAGTGCACTAGCAACCTTAATGAAACCCTTTATCAACATTTAGACTATCTGATCAGCCACATATGTGATGTGTGTTCTTCATATCTCTTTTTCCTCACAGAGTGGTCATCTGCGCCGGTGTCTGAAATTCCCTTCCCTTCACCCGGATGTTTCCCCCAGACCACAGACTGGTCTGAATGCTCTGCTTCCTGCGGGTTCGGCGTGTCCAGTCGAGTGACCAACAGTAACGCTCAGTGCAGGTTAATCAGAGAGACTCGGCTCTGCCAGATCACACAGTGTGACGCCACTCCACATCTGAAGGTGAACATTAATACAGCATTCACTCAGTCCTGTCGGCTTTTCAATCATGTTTTGACTAACACAAAACATACTTAGAAATCATCTTTGTTTTATTTTGAAATGTTACTAGTAATTAGATTACACGAGCTGGATTCACCAGTTCACGAGGACACCTGCTGGTTACAAGGGGGAATTCAAAAAGAAACTATTAAACTAAAAATGAGCAGATCCTCATTATTGTTTACTGATGTGTACACAAATAGTTATTTATAGTCATCCTCCTAAGTGTAAACACTCCTTTAACATTTTCTTGTTGCTTCATTGTGTCATTCAGAAAGGAAAGAAGTGTCGACGTACAACGAGGCCCCGCAAGCCGGAGCTGATCACGTTTGCCGGCTGCTCCACAGTTCGCCGGTACCGTCCTCGGTCCTGCGGCTCGTGTGTGGACGGCCGATGCTGTCAGCCGCGCTCGACCCGCACAGTGCGCATGCGTTTCCGCTGTCCGGACGGAGAAAACATCACGAGAAATGTCATGTGGATCCAGAGCTGCAGGTGCAGTAGGAGCTTCTGCAGAGCTAAGAGGCCACGATCTTCACCTGCTGTCAGCCTGCACAATGACATACACACCTTCACACACTGAAAACCCTGCTGAAAAAGCTGCTTAATGTAGCCTAAGCTGGATGGCTGGTTTTAGTTGGTTGACCAGTCTGGTTTTAGAGGGGTTTTGGCCATTTTCAGCCTGGTCTTAGCTTACTAACAGTAACAGTTTACTGTAGTAAATAGTAAAGCATACTACAGTATTTATTAGAGTTTATCAGCTACAGTATGCTGTAGCATTCATTAACAATGAGTCATAAATACTATAATACATGCATTATAATACAGTTTACTACTATGGTTCAAAAACACTATAGCTCCAGCGGGCATATTGATGTGGTTTTGACATCAGGTAGTTTACATGCATTAAAATATTTATTGTATTTTGTAATTGAAGCTTTCAGATGAATAATCTTATGTTATAATATTTTTTGTGTCCTTATTTCGATGGTCATAAGGGGATCAATGTGTGGATGTTAAATGGACGTCAAGGTTTTGACATCAAATTGATTTGCAAATTAGTTATGTCCAGCTTAAACCAGGCTGGTCAATCTGGTTTTAGCTGATCAGGCTGGGAGGTGACCAGACTGGAAATGTCTGAAACCATCCTGGAAATGGGAAAAACCCCTCTAAAACTAGACTAGTCAACCAGCTAATGTCAATCACTAAAACCAGCCAGCTACCTGAGGCTAGTTTAAGCTGTTTTATTCAGTAACAAGCTGTAACACTATAGTCATTTATAGCAAAAACTAGGCTGCGTCTACATTTGAATTGAAATTAACTACACGACCATTAGAAAAGTGCGTTCTATATAGTATGAATGTGAGTAGAATGAATATTATAGTCATTTATAGAAAATACTGGTGTTTTTGAACCATACTTAAATTAATGTGTTGTGGTGATTTTACAGTTCCTATGGTAACACAACAACTATAATAATATAAACAAATGACCCAATACTGCAGTACTGTTCTACAACTATAGGCTATATTATACTACAATACACCACAGTGTACATTAAATCATAATACAGTATTTAATAGTTTATCAGTTACAGTATGCTGTAGCATTCATTAACAAAGAGTCGTAAATACTATGATGTATGCATTATAATACAGTTTGTGGTTCAAAAAGACTATGGCTCCAGCGGGCATCTTGATGTCAAAACGACGTCAAAAACATGCTAAAAAAAGGGAAATCGATTTGATGACAATTGAATACCGTGATGTCAAAACGACATCAAATTAACATTGGCGTTAAAAAACATGCCGAAAAAACGGTCCTGATTTTTGTCATGTTTTTTGACGTAAATGTTAGTCGTCAATTTTGTAGTTGAAGCTTTCAGATGAATAATCTTATATTATAATACTTTATTTTGATGGTCATAAGGGGATCAATGTGTGGGTGTCAAATGGACGTCAAGGTTTTGACATCAAATCGATTTGCAAACCAGTTACTGTATGTCCAGCTTAAACTAGGCTGGTCAAGCTGGTTTTAGGTGGTCATCTCCTAGCCTGACCAGCTAAGACCAAGCTGAAAAAATAGCTGAAACCAGCCTGGAAATGGCCAAAACCCCTCTAAAAAACAAACTGGTCGACCAGCAAAATCAGCCAGCCACCTTAGGCTAGTTTAAGCTGTTTTTTTTTTAGTAACAAGCTAAAGATCAAGCAAAAATGTTAAAACAATGTCCTGTAATCGATTTTTGGCGCAAATGTTAGATGTCGTTTTGACATCAAGGTAGTTTACATGCATCGTAGGGACACAAAATCCAGTGCATATTCAACACAATCTCACGCCAATTCGTAACTTTTTGATTTAGTGGCTAAGTCGTATGAATTCGTACGATCTTATTCGTACCATTTAGTACGATTTGCTCATCACCCAATGACGGTTGGGTTTAGGGGCGGGGTTGGGTGCCACACCTCCTTTTTAAAATCGTACATTTTCGTACGACTCAACTCGTAGCCACTAAACTGACAAAACGTAAAATACTTACGTTTCCTCGTGAGATCAGGCTGGCATATTATAATACTTTTTATGTCTTTATGTCTGGTCAAAAGGGCATCAGTTTGTGGATGTCAAATGGACGTCAAGGTTTTGACATCAAAGCGATTTGTAAACCAGTTATGTTCAGCCTTAACTACACTGTAAAAAAATTCGTAATTTTACGGCATATTTCCGGCAGCTGGGGTGCTGGAAAAAACATAAAATAACACTCGTTAAATTACAGAAATTTACTGTAAATAACGGACATTAAATTAGAGAAATTTCCTTAAATTAGAATTTTTGGTAAATTTCTGTAATTCAACCTCTGTCATTTTACTGTAACTTCTGTAATTTAACGCCCAGAAATAAACCGTAAAATTACAGATTTTTTTACATTGTAGGCTGGTCAAGCTGGTTTTAACTGCTTTTAGCTATAGTCATCTTTTAGCCTGACCAGCTAAGACCAGACTGAAAATGCCTGAAACCCCTCTAAAAACAAACTGGTTGACCAGCAAAATCAGCCAGCCACCTTAGGCTAGTTTAAGCTGTTTTTTTTAGTAACAAGCTAAAGATCAAGCAAAAATCGGTCCTGTTAAAACAATGTCCTGTAATCGATTTTTGGCGCAATTGTTAAATGTCGATTTGATGTCGATTTGACATCAGGTAGTTTACATGCATTGAAGGGACACAAAAATCCAGTGTAAATTTGTATTTTGGAATTGAAGCTTTCAGATGAATAATCGTAATACTTTTTGTGTCTTTATTTCGATGTTCAAAAGGGCATCAATGTGTGGATGTCAAATGGACGTTAAGGTTTTGACCTCAAATCGATTTGCATTTTTGACATGTTGTTGACATGCTTTTTGATGTTGTTTTGACACCAAGTTGGGGAAGTAACTATAAATTGCTATAGTATTTTTCATGTGTGAGAGCCCACTTGCAGCTGTTCTTTCAAACAGACTCCAGATTTCATGGTTGTGTGTCGCTCTTTTAGATTTATATGTATAGTTTTGCACTTTATTTGTTTTTCTTCTGCTTTGACCTGCAGGCCTGAAAAGCTGACTTTGAATTGAGATTTGCAATATGTTTCATAAAAAACGTAAATATTCCAAAGTAACGATATACAGTTGCAATCAGAATTATTGAACGCCCTTTGAATTTTTTTTTCTTTTTTAAATGTTTCTCAAATGATGTTTAACAGAACAAGGAAATTTTCACAGTATGTCTGATAAAATTTTTTCTTCTGGAGAAAGTCTTATTTGTTTTATTTCGGCTAGAATAAAAGCAGTTTTTAATTTTTTAAAACCCATTTTAAGGTCAATATTATTAGCCCCTTTAAGCAATATATTTTTTCAATAGTCTACAGAACAAACCATCGTTATACAATAACTTGCCTAATTACCCTAACCTGCCTAGTTAACCTAATTAACCTAGTTAAGCCTTTAAATGTCACTTTAAGCTGTATAGAAGTGTCTTGAAGAATATCTAGTAAAATATTATTTACTGTCATCATGGCAAAGATAAAATAAATCAGTTATTAGAAATGAGTTATTAAAACTATTATGTTTAGAAATGTGTTGAAAAATTTTCTCTCCGTTAAACAGAAATTGGGGGAAAAAATAAACAAGGGGGCTAATAAATCAGGGGGTTGAATAATTCTGATTGCAACTGTAGTTGTTTTCCATGCATTTTTGTATAGTCTTATGTGCAGTTTTGGATTCTGCATAATAGGAGAAATGCTAGACTGAACAAAAATATAGCTTAAAATGTTTATTAATTTGTTTTGATGATTTGATTGGATAACTGTAATAACAAATGTCAGTCATGAACTATGCCATACTGAAATGCCTGCACGGTTAAACAGAAAGTTCCTAAAGTGTTTTTTTTTTCATTGATGCCATGGATGTACTTTCAGAGAGTGGTTCTTAAATTAATTATTTTATTGTGAAGAACATTTTAACAACATAAATACAACATTTTCACTCTATGAAGATGTCTTTGTGGATTTTAAAGATTGTATGGATGTGTATATAATGACTCAATGAAAGCATTGATGCCATGAAGAACCTTTATTATTAAGAGTCTAAATCATTCAAATTATTAAGTTAAATGACTCCAGAACTGACTCAAAAGACTATATTCAAACACCAGACATCTGAAAACAAGATTATATTGTTATTGCACATTGTCCGCCCCTCAGAGAAACAACTAATTCATTAGAGAGTAAAATAGAGCTACAGCGGTTTCCCCTGTTCAGAAACATACTACTTTAATTATTGACAGTTTTGTTCTCTTAAACATTTTTATATGATATTCCAGTATATCATAAGTTTAGTTTGTAACTTTGGATTGAATCAAACGTGACATTTTGACTCCATTCCATGAGATTTATCCAATACTGTGCTCATCTTTCCATCTTTCTGCCTGTATTTATTCGGTTTCATTGTACTGCATTGAAGTGTTTTATATTTTGAAGCGTATGATCAGATTGATGACGTCCTGACAAGAAAGAAAATGCACTAGTTTTGAGGTTGTTGTTGTAGATAAAACTGAACGAGTTGCCTGGTTAAGGGAGAAAACTAAGACTTTTTAATATGTTTCCGCTTTTATAATAATATATCCTCTATCCATTCTTTTATACAGCAGAGTTTTACTTATATATTGAGTATGTTCATGTACAGATGTGTTATTTTCTGTTTTTTTTTGTGTGAAAGAGGTCATAACGGAGATGTGTTTCAGTGCAGGTGGACTGTCTTTTGTAAAGTGTACAGGCTTCACTGTCGGTGGAGTGACTCTTTTGAGACTGCTTCATTTTTCGGGGCAATTCTAGACTCTCTCTTGTATACGAGTGAACGATTATTTGTAGAGCAAAGATGTTGAATATTAATGACTATATGCTGGTCAGATTGTGTCACAAAAAAAAAATAAACATCTCCAAGAAAACTGCTTGTATCATGATTCATGACTGATTCTGTCAACGCCAGTGCTTCTTAAAGGGACAGTGCACATTTGCTACACTTAAAGCGATATGCTGTGTCCCAATTCACATACTTATACTACAACAGATGCTGCTTAGTTGCGTCACCTGTCATTCATCTCGACAAATCGTTCACATTTCTTTCATATTTAATTACTTTATTGTAGATTCAGCAGGACGTTTATCTGCCATTCGGGAGTCTGTCATGCAGAGAAATCTCCTCAGGTCTTTGGATAATTCTGCATTCAGAAAATAATATCTCTCAAAACATCTCTTGAGATAAGTTCACATAGTTGTTGCAGATGAAATATAACACGGAATAAGGGATTTGAATATTTCCAGTTGGCTGGATATTAATTAATAATCAATCTAACAAATTTACCGAAGCCTCTCAACTTGGCTGTTGGTCTCACGTGTCCGCCATATTTGTAGTTTATTTACACTTTTTACCCGAGTTTTGTAGTTCTAATTAAATTTGCGCCCAACGCGCAAACTATAGACCAATTACCATGTTTGTAAACATTCAGGATGCGCGCGCAGGGAGGTGGCAGAAAAAAACCGGGAGCGCTAGCATTTACAGCGAGGGAAGGACATCCGATGCGGTATAGAGTTTGTTGTTGTCTTAGAAATACTGTAAGATATATTGATTACATATTATATATATTATTTACATAATGCTTTCAGCATATTATAACAGCTTGTCACCCAGTGATCAGCACAGTGATTCGGCTAAATTAACATTAAAGTGAACGGCGTTCGTCTGACAGGTCCATTTGCGATAGCACCCTCCCAATGGATATTGGATAAGACGAAATGACCAAGCATCCAGCCCCAAATATACAATCTCATTGAAGCTCCAAGGCATTTTACAAGAGAAGTTAAAGGCCTACAAGTGTTTGGATGCCAACAATTGTGTTCTGTGTGGTCATGTGCAAGAAATAATGTTCCCTGATTACCAGATTCAAAACTATGTAGTGCTAAAAACCGAGCCAATGCATTCAGCCTCTCTTGCGTCATGCTGTTTGAAACAGCAAACACGGAAAACAGTAAAGGCATGACTTACATCACAACCTGTCAGCCAACTTCGTTTGTCATAATAAGTGCTGAAAGCCCCGAATATATGCGCGCTCGCAATCACTTGACTACTGCTGAATTTGCAAGGAAGGTCGATCTGGTCCAAGCTCCTTGATTCTTTTTTTTTCTTCTTCATCTAAACGCCTTGTGAACGAATATCTTTGCAAAGATACAACTGAATTTTCCTTCATCTCGAGAAATTGCACTTGCTTTCACTATGATTAAAGGTCGGCACAGACGAGCTGCTGCTGAACGGTCTAAGTGAGAATGGTCCAATCACATAAGGCCAATCATATAAAAACAAATATGATTCGTTCTAACAACAAAAATGGGAGGGTTCGGGATGCAGAGCGCTGCGCCTCAAGGACAATTTAAAACCGGCCAATTAGAGCTTATCGTCATATCACGTGCATTGCAAAAGTTTGTGTACCTACATAGACACCCATTAGTCCGGCACCCCGCACACATATGAAACAATATTGTTCATACATTTTTTTTTCAATAAATGTTAGTATGACTACAATAAATGTTAGAATGTTATAATTACAGAATGTTAGAATGTTATAATTACAGAAACCGCATTAGTAAAAATAACCAACGATTTACTCTTAGCTGCTGACCAAGGGTGCGTCTCACTTTTAGTTTTACTCGATCTTAGCGCCGCATTTGACACCATTGACCACAATATTCTCATTGACCGCTTAAATTCTACAGGTGTCCAAGGTCAGGCCCTTCAATGGTTTAGGTCGTACTTAGCCAATCGTTACCAGTTTGTGAATATTAATGGACAGCTTTCACAAGTAAGGCCAGTAAAGTACGGGGTCCCTCAAGGATCAGTTTTAGGCCCCTTGCTGTTTACAATATACATGCTTCCCCTGGGGGACATTATTAGAAAACACGGGATCAGCTTTCACTGCTATGCAGACGATACTCAATTATACATTTCAACTAAACCTGATGAGATGTCCGAACTGTCTAAGCTAACTGATTGTATCAAAGATGTCAAAGACTGGATGACCAACAATTTTCTTCTCTTAAACTCAGACAAAACAGAATTATTACTTATTGGGCCTAAATCCTGAACACAGCAGTTCTCACAACTCGACCTGCAACTAGAGGGATACAAAGTTAGCGTTAGCTCTACTATAAAAGATCTGGGTGTCATATTAGACAGCAGTTTAACTTTCAAAAATCATATATCCCATGTCACAAAAACTGCTTTCTTCCATATCAGATGCAGAAAAGCTAGTTCATGCTTTCATGACTTCTAGGCTAGACTACTGTAATGCTCTGTTTGCTGGCTGCCCAGCATCCTCTATTAACAAACTTCAGCTAGTACAAAATGCAGCCGCCAGAGTTCTTACCAGGTCTAGAAAATATGATCATATCACCCCAATTTTATCCTCCTTACACTGGCTGCCTGTTAAGTTTCGTATTGAATTTAAAATATTACTCCTTACCTATAAAGCTTTAAATAATCTAGCTCCTGTTTATCTAACCAACCTCCTGTCTCGCTACAATCCAACCCGCTCTTTAAGATCTCAAAACTCAGGGGTTCTAGTAGTACCTAGAATAGCAAAATCAAGTAAAGGAGGTCGAGCCTTCTCATTTATGGCCCCTAAACTCTGGAATAGCCTTCCTGATAATGTCCGAGGCTCAGACACACTCTCACTCTTCAAAACTAGATTAAAGACCTATCTTTTTAGCAAAGCATACACTCAATGCATTACATAGCGGTATGATGCATGATGTGCCCCACGCAGCATTTTGCTTCTTGTTTTTATACACTATGAACAGCAGCTACGCTAATTATTCTCCTTATTCTGTATTTCCACCTGGGGTTCTCATCCCGAGGCCCTCAGACTATGCAGCGCCACTGACGCGATCCGAGACCAGCGACGAGATGATCCCAAGGTTTCTGGACCAGGCCGTATCCTGAGCAACTGCTGTGGTGGTCATCGTGGAGTGAGAGCATGAGACTGATTCCTGTGATGCTCCAAGGACAGACGAGTCTTCGCCGAGGTCCACCGTGCTGCGCCTAGACTGCAGCTCTGCACAAGACGTTTGGCCATAGGGGAAATGGTCGTGCCCAACTGAGCCTGGTTTCTATCCAGGTTTTTTTTTTTTTTTTTTTTTTTTTTTTTTAAATCTTCGCTTTGGTGAAGTTTTTTCCTCGCCGCTGTCGCCTCTGGCTTGCATGGTTCGGGATCTGTAGAGCTGCGCATCGATGGATTTGCTCTTCAGTGTTTGGACTCTCAGTAGTGATTATTAACCCACACTGAACTGAGCTAAACTGAACTGAACTTAATCTCTGAAAACTGAACTGACACTGTTTCAATTTACTATAATCTTCTATGTGAAGCTGCTTTGACACAATCTACATTGTATAAGCGCTATACAAATAAAGATGAATTGAATTGAATTGAATTAAATCAATTTATTTTGTTAATATTTGTGATAATAAATATTAACATATTAAAAGGGTCTAACTTGAAGGGGGTGGCGCCCCAGCGCCCTCTATTGACCAGTAGCCACTGGAAGGGACTTCAATCATTCAGCGTAGTGATATGGAGCTGTAATGCACTCAAAACCAGCCGGAACTACTTTAGCAGTGTGTTTATCTGAAAAATAAGCAGTGTAAACATGTACAACCCCAAATCAGAAAGTTAGGACAGTATGGAAAACGCAAATAAAAACAGAAAATAGTGACTATTAAATATACTTTGACTTGTATTTCATTGCAGACAATACAACAAACATCATTTAATGTGTTTCTCATCACTTTTGTTGTTTTATTTTCAAAATTAACACGTGTTTCAATTTTGCTTCTTGCAACACATTTCAAATAAAGATGTATCAGTAAAGCTTTTGCCACTTTGTAATGTTGCCGTTCCTTTTCACAACACTTCATAGACGTTTAGGGACTGAAGACACCAAGTGATGAAGTGTTTCAGGTGTACTTTTGTCCCATTGTTTCTGCAAACAAGTCTTAAGGTGGTCAACAGTACAAGGTCTTTGTTGTCTCTTCAAAATGCGCCACACATTCTCTATTGGAGACAGGTCAGGACTGCAGGCAGGCCAGTCCAGTTCCTGTATCATCTTTCTACGCAGCAAGACTTTGTGATGTGTGCAGAATGTGGTTTTGCATTGTCTTGTTGAAATATGCATGGGCGTCCCTGGAAAAGAAGGCAGCATATTGTGCTCCAAAACCTCTCTGTACTCTTCAGCGTTAATGGAGCATCACAGAAGTGCAAGTTACCTTTGCCAAGGGCGCTGACACAACCCCATACCATGACAGACCCTGGCTTTTGGACTTGTTGGTAACAGTCTGGATGTTCCTTTTCTTCTTCGCTCTGGAGAACACGGCGTTCATTTTCCCCAATTAATATGTTGCAAGAACCAAAATTGCAATACGTGTTTATAAAAATCACATTATATAATGTTTGTTGTGTTGTCTGCAATGAAATAGTCAAAGTAAATTTAGAAGTCACTACTTTCGTCTTTTATTTGTGTTTTCCATACTGTCCCAATGTTTTCTGATTTGTGGTTGTACTAAAAAGAGTGATTTTAGGAACTAAAGAAGGTTGACAGAACTTATAGTCTTCTCAATGCCTGCCTGCGTTCCCAAGCGTCATCGTTGATGTCAAACGTGTCTTTTTCTGAGATGTTTGCTCTCTCGGGGCCTCAAATACACCAACAAAAGGCTGTTTCATTTGTTTGCCGAGTCAGATGAATTGGTCGCTCTTTCAGAAAGCACAGTAAACTTTCAGACGTGTCCCCCTGACAACAAAAATCTCCCAACAGAAAGAAAGGACAACATAGTAGTGTAATTCATGACACTGAGAAAAATAGCCGTGAACAGAGCCGTGGGGTTTAAATCTGACAAGAATCCATGCATTGGACACTTTTATGAATGGGTAACTAAATAACACTCACTGAACTATCTTTAAAGGAATGCTGGTAATTTGTAGGCGGTCCAGCTCAATGGTTTATAGGAAAAAGGTAATGGTAAAATACGGGACTCAAAAGGCTACACAGTGGCGCAGTGAGTAGCACGATCGCCTCACAGGAAGAAGGTCGCTGGTTCGAGCCTCGGCTGGCCAGTTGCCATTTCTGTGTGTTTGCATGTTCTCCCTGTGTTGGCGTATAGGTTTCATCCGGGTGCTCTGGTTTTCCCCACAGTCCAAACACATGCGCTATAGGGGAATCGAATGAGTGTGTGTGAATGAGTGTGTATGGGTGTTTCCCAGTACTGGGTTGCAGCTGGAAGGGCATCCGCTCTCTAAAACATATGTAGGATAAGTTGTCGGTTCATTTTGCTGTGGTGACCCCTGATGAATAAGGGACCGTAGGAAAATGAACGAATGAATGAATGGGACACAAAAACTAAAATAGTAAAAAACTATTGTAAAAAAAAATAAATAAGGAAAAACGAAGCTGATTAAAAAGAAATAAAACTGAAATAAAATAATAAATGAACCCCATAATGCATTAACAATCTATAGCTGTCACGATCACCAGCGATCTAACACACAGAGATCGCTGGTAAACACTCACATTCACATGAACTACAAATCCGCCATGTTATGGACTACATATTGAGTCATGCAACACACACACACCTGCTCCAAGTCACCAGTGATTGCAAACACTCACACAGCTGAAGCTGCTCACAGACTGATTACTTGGACTAAGCGCAGCACAAACACACACAATGTGGCTAAATTGTTATATGTTTAGTGACATTACAACGTATTACCTTTGTCCTGCTTTGCTGTGTTTTTGTTTGTTTGTTTTAAGTTGTCTGCTGCCTGCCTTGTGACCATCTGCTTGTTGTTTAGACCACGACTCTGGATTGCCCGTATACATCTGTTAGCCCCTGTGTTGACCACTGCTTACCTGTCCTCGTGTCCAAACACATGCGCTATACACTCTTAGAAATAAAGGTAACCGAGCTGTCACTGGGGCGGTACCTTTTCAAATTTGTCCATATTAATACCACAAGGGTACATATTAGTCCCTAGAAATTTAAAGAGGAACACTTTTGTCATTTTAGGCTCCGTACCTTTATTTCTGAGAGTGTAGGTGAATTCATTCATTTTTATTTCAGCTTAGTCAGCGGAATAAACCGGCAACTTATCCAGCATATACACAGTGGATGTCCTTTCAGCCGCAAGCCAGTACTGGGATACCCATACACACTCATTCACTCACAAACTCATACACTATACACATACACGGCCAGCTTATTCAATTCCCCTATAGCGCATGTGTTTGGACTGTGGGGGAAACCGGAGCACCCGGAGGAAACCCACACCAACACGGACAGAACATGCAAACTCCATACAGAAATGCCAACTGGCCCAGCCGGGCTTGAACCAGCAACCTTCTTGCTGTGATTATGCTACCCACTGCGTCACCATGAAGCCCTATAGGTGAATTGAATAAACTAAATTGGCCGTAGTGTATGAGTGTAAATGTGAGTGTATTGGTGTTTTCCAGTACTGGGTTGCAGCTGGAAGGGTAAAACGTGTAAAACGTTTGCTGAATAAGTTGGTGGTTCATTCCGCTGTGGCGACCCCTGATGAATAAAGGGACTAAGCTGAAGGAAAGTGAATGAATATTGAGAGAGAAAGAGAGAGAGAGATTAAAACTTAAAAAATACAAAATGTTGGGTTGTCGTAAACCAATGTTGGGTCAAATATGGACAAAACCAATTGGGTTGGGTTAAAATGTTTTGTTTAAATTTTATTTTAAACATTTGATGTAATAAATGGAGATATATTTTAACTCTTTAAAAAAAAGCTGCGTTTTATTAAAGCACTTTTTTCATAATTAAATTATTTTAAAAAATGTTTGGTTTGTCCTTTTTTATTTTGACTCAACATTTAGTTAATGCAACCCAGCATTTTTTATTGTTTGTGTGTGTGTATGTGTTGCAAATTAATCACTAATTAAATTTCACAACAGATAAGAGAAATGCACATATGAGAAACACTGAGAAATTATCCCCCAAAGACAATTCATTCATTCATATTCCTTCAGCTTAGTCTCTATTTCAGTGGTCGCCACAGCGGAATGAACCGCCAACTATTGCAGCATATGTTTTGCGCAGCACATGCCCTTCCAGCCGCAACTCAGTACTGGGAAAAATCCAGCGGAGCACCTGGAGGAAACCCACGCCAACACACAGAATTGCCAACTGGCCCAGCCGGAACTCGAACCAGTGACCTTCTTGCAGTAAGGCGACAGTTCTAACCACTGAGCCACCAAGAAACAATAAAAAATAATAATAATTCATTTAAAATAAATTTCAAAATGAAGAGCAACAATATTAGCCACATTTAAACAAAGAAAAATCCATCATTACAAAAATTCAGCATTAAAAAGAAACTAACAGGGCATCAGAAGCGTCACAAACCCCTGCTGTAGATCAGTGACAGATGAACTGAACAGCAGATGAAACAACCACTGAAACACTGCCCTCTAGTGGCCGCTACAGGAACACACAGGCGCACTTTAATACTTTAAAGGGACAGTTCACCCAAAAATAAGAATTTTGTCATCATGTTTCAAATCTCTCTGAGTTTCTGTCGTCTGTTTAACACAAATGAAAATAATTTGAGGAAAGCTGTAAACCTGTAACCATTGATCTGCATTGTATTTGTTTTTTCTACTGTTGACGTCAATGGTTACAGGTTTCCAACTCTCTTCAGAATATCTTCTTTAGTGTTTAAGAAACTCATAAGGGTTTATAACTACTTGAGGGAGAGTAGATCTTTTTTGGGTGAACTATCCCTTTAAATATGATTATTTAAAGCATCGGTTCTGCTTTAAAACGATATAATTAATAAATAAAGATTAATAAATGGAGATTATTATGAGTTTATAAGAGAATTTGTCTGGCTTTTATTGTGTTTGAATCTAATGAATCAAAAGTTTTATGTGATCTTGAGTTTTGGGAATCAAATGATAATGACTGGTGTCAAACTACAAGGTAAAACATATTCGAAATGTGTATATTCTGTTAATAAATGAACAAATAATGATTAGAATGTAAGTCCGGCTACTGTCGCAGTGTAAAAACGACCACAGATGAATCCTGAATGCAGATCTTATTGACACATTCGGATTTAAGGGGATAGTTCACCCAAAATTAACATTTACTCACTATTTACTCTCCCTCACGTGGTTTCACTTTTATGAGTTTCTTTCTTCGGTTGAACACAAAAGGAGATATTTTGAAGAATGCTGAAAACCTGTAACCATTGACTTCCATTGTAGGAAAAACAAATACTATTGAAGAACAAGTAAAGGGAGAGTAAATGATGACAGATTTGATCCGTTTAACATTTCAGATACAGATCTCGATTTTTCCCACTAGAGGTCAGTAAACATCCAAGTGTGGCTCGGATGAGCGAACAAAAATTGGAATTTGTTCATATAAATAATGTTCATACATTAAAACAACATGTCATAATATAACAAAGTGTATACTTATATAAGAAAATATATAATTAATAATTAAATAGTAGTAATTGAAAATAATCAAACAGGACACAGTCTAATTTATAACAAATATAACAATTTATATATAGTTATGTAATATAATAATAAGTTATATTCATTCATTCATTCATTCATTCATTCCCTTTTCTTCAGCTTAGACACTTTCAGTTCTTATATATTACATAAGCTAATAATTTTAATGGGCTTCTTCATATTTTTCACATTTTCAATATTAAAGTGTTTCAGCTGTGTGAATGTTGAATGAATGAATGTAACTGAATTAATAAATTAATGAATTAATAAAAATCAATGAATGAATGTATGAAAATGAATGAATGAATGAATAAATGAATGAAAATGAATGAATGAATAAAGATGAATGAATGAATGAATTAAAAGGATATAATAAATGCATAATTAATAAAAATTAATGCATGAATAGATTCATTTATAAAAAATGACTGAATAAATGAATGGATGTGTGAATGCATGCATAGATTAATAGATCAATGAATGAATGTGTGAATGCATGCATGCATAAATTAATAAAAACGAATGAATGCATGAATGAATGAATAAATGAATAAATGACTGAATAAAAATGAATGAAACAAATGAAATGAATGAATGAATAAATCAATGAATAAAATAAATGAATTAATTAATATGTGAATGTATGCATGTATGAATAAATAGATCAATGAATTAATAAATTAATGGATGAATGAATTAAAATGAATGAATGAATACATAAAAATGAATGAATAAATGAAAATGAATAAATGAATAAATGAATGGATAAATGAATAAATGAATGAGTATGTGAATGTATGCATGAATGAATAAGTAGATGAATGAATGAATGAATGAAAATAAATAAATTAATACAAATAATTTTTGTAATGAACTTTAGGAGAACGTTCTTTTGCAACCATAAAATATTGTTCCCAGAACGTTGCAGGGTGAACGTTATTTAAATAACCTGAATATAAAGAACATTGCTCATTGATATTTTTAGGTTATTATTTTGCAATCGTAAAATTATGGTTCTGATAACCAATAAATGTACTGTAATATTTACAAACATTCAGGGAACTGCAATAAACACCTGTAAAAATAAATAAAAATTATTTAATATATATAAATATATTCTATATATACACATTAAGGTGTCAGATGGCTTTATTGGTATTATGGTATTAGGGTATTATTTACTTATTTATCATGCGATATTAATTATGTTATAAACCACGCCCCTTAACGATCAAACCAATCAAGGTGAAGTGCGCGGCTCTGTGACGTCACGCCGAGGGTAAAAAGCACCGCGCCGCTCCGTCAGGTCAGTCAGTGATGCTGTTGTTCTCTGTGTTGGAACAGGAGTAAATTGTCGAGGTTTTCTGCAAGATGAGACTCAAGCAGTAAACTCACACACACCCGTCCCGGTTCATTCAACATATATCAAAGCTACTTTAATTGAATATTGCTGCCAGTTTCTGTACAATGCGGGCGTGAAGCGGAGGACAGTCATAAGAGTGTTGTTGATCTGGATAAATAAATAAACTTCATCAAGTTTGAAAACTCTCCGGAGACTGGAGGATCTTCAAGGTCAGTCCCCTGCTCTTATTTATTGAGGTAAAGTTGGTTTTATAATCGCACATTCGTTCATTTTTGAACAGTGACAACTTGTGACACTATATATCATTATATTGTTTACTGTATTGGGTCTGAAATTAGCATTAGCACCATTTAATTGACTGTGGACGATGTTGTACTTTGATAGTCATTGGCTGATAATATTATTTGCCGTTTAGAGTTTGCAAGCAATGCTTTTCTGAAATTATATTATTAAGGAGAAAGTCTGAATATGCGAAAATAAAACCAACTTTCAAGTCTTTTATTACACTTAAAATGAAATCTAAGTTTGAGTAGCTATATGAGGTTATATTAGCTATTTTACAGTTTTCAATGCTGCAGTGGATTAAAATGTGTTTATTTAATCTCTTCTGTCTTTGTTATACTAACTGATAGTGCCAGATATTATTTACTTGGTTATAGATATTATAGATTAATTATAAAGTGTGTATATTGATAGAAAATAATAATATTGATGAAATAATGTAAATGTTTTAGTTTAATATTTCCTTACTGACTCAGACAAAACTGGTTTTCAAGTTTAAAATGGATGGAAACTGATGTTTTTTTTTTTAATATAAAGTAGAATATAAATGTTTTTTTTAAAGCAGGAAGTAATTCGCACCTTTTACTTTTAGCATGATTGTCTAAAATGTCATTAATTCATTCAATAAATAAGTTTATATTGCAGAAAAGCCAATTTCAGTCATTTTTGTTTGTCCCAAAATAATGTATTTCCCAAGTGGTGTTTAACAGCGCAAGATATTTTTCTTCTGGAGAAAGTCTTATTTCTTTTAGTTTGGCTGTAATGTATAAAATATCAATAAATAATAGCTTTATTATTAGCATCATTATTAGCAATATTATTTTTCATTTGGCTACAGAAGAAACGGCGCTTGGGAAATACTTGGAAGATAATTAAAAATTCAAATTAGCCCAATAATTGTCGTCAACAGCTATTAGTCGAAAACATATTGGTAATTTAACTGCAATTAAATAAAGCATTCACAATAAATGAGAAACTAAAACGAAACTAACAACAGGCACCTGAAAATCTAACTGAAATATAATAATAATAATAGGGTGACACGGGGGCTCAGTGGTTAGCACTGTGGCCTCATAGCAAGGTCGTTGGTTCATGCCCCGGCTGGGTCAGTTGGCATTTCTGTGTGGAGTTTGCATGTTCTCCCTGTGTTGGTGTGGGTTACCTCCGGGTGCTCCGGTTTCCCCCACAATACAAACACATGCGCTATAGGGGAATTGATGAACTAAATTGGGCGTAGTGTGTGTGTATGGATGTGAGAGTGTATGAATGTGTCAGTATTGGGTTGCATCTGGAAGGGCATCCGCTGTGTAAAACATATGATGGAATAGTTGGCGGTTCATTCCGCTGTGGTGACCCCTGCTAAATAATAGAGGTAAAGTTGGTTTTATATTCGCACATTCTGACTTTCCCCTTAATAATATAATTTCATAAAAGTATTATTTGCAAACTCTAAATAACGAAATCATATTAGCAGACAATGACTATCAAAGTCCAACATTGTTCACAGTCAAATAAACAGTGTTAATGGTGTTTTAATGTCATACTTGCATGCTAATTCCGATTGAATATTCAAAGTAACATGGTAAACAATATAGAGACTTCTAAATGAACGAATTTGCGAATATAAAACCAACTTTACCTCTATTGCTAAATAAAGGGACTAAGCCCAAGGAAAATGAATGAATGAATGATATTGCTAATAAAATTGGCCTTAGCAGCTTTTATTTATTTATTTTTTTATTTATTCCATCCAAACTAAAAGAAATAAGACTTTCTCCAGAAGAAAAAACACCTCGTTCTGTTAATTACCACTTGGGAAATATAATATGACAATAATAATAAATCATAATAATAATCTGCATATTCATGTTTTACTGTATAACTACTGCATGAGGATTTAAAATATGTACCAGATTTGCAAATTAATTACATTTGGATTAGAACGGTCAAATAATCAATCACAATTAACTAAAATTTTGCATATGCATAGGTTTTACACAGCGGATGCCCTTCCAGCTGCAACCCAGTACTGGGAAACACCCATATACTGTACATTCATTCACACACACTACAGCCAATTTAGTTCATCAATTCCCCTATAGCACATGTGTTTGGACTGTGGGGGAAACCGGAGCACCCGGAGGAAACCCACACCAACACGGGGAGAACATGCAAACTCCACACAGAAATGCCAACTGATCCAGCCTTCTTGCTGTGAGGCCACAGTGCTAACCACTGAGCCACTGTTTCACCCATATATTTATTTTTTTGCCGCTGGAAGGGCATCCGCTGTGTAAAAAATATGCTGGATAAGTTGGTGGTTCATTCCACTGTGGTGACCCCTGATAAATAAAGGGACTAAGCCGAAAAGAAAATGAATGAATGA